>PNEQ01124459.1:9546-20622 GCA_003012365.1 Medauroidea extradentata | reverse complement strand
CCACCAAACAATGACAACCAAAAACCACCAAACAATGACAACCAAAAGCCACCAAACAATGACAACCAAAAGCCACCAAACAATGACAACCAAAAACCACCAAACAATGACAATCAAAAACCACCAAACAATGACAACCAAAAACCACCAAACAATGACAACCAAAAGCCACCAAACAATGACAACCAAAAGCCACCAAACAATGACAACCAAAAACCACCAAACAATGACAACCAAAAACCACCAAACAATGACAACCAAAAACCACCAAACAATGGCAACCAAATACCACCAAACAATGATGACAACTAAAAACCACCAAACAGCGATGGCAACCAAAGACCACCAAACAACAGTGGTAGCCGAGGCGGCAATCAAGCATCCTCAGTTTAAGACTTGAACCAAATACTTCGTTTTAAAATGGAAATTACTCTAAGGTGATGGATGGGGGCCAAGTATAAAAGTGGTAATCAATTTCTTATCCTTGTGTATTAACCAAGGAAGCAAACACAGTAACAGGTTGTAGATGATTTTTTTTTTAACTAATGGATCGACGTTTAATTAAAGAGTTAATAAAATATTTGTGATTTTTAAATCGTTATATGTATGTGCTTACATATGTATATATAATATATACGTACACACACATACCTATATAAGATCTCTAGAAACAAACGTATGATAAACACACCACGCGAATCCTGGGCTAAACGGGAGACGAAAATATAACTGCATATTTTGTACGACATTTTACGTGGCTGGTGCGAAAACGCACGGTGGAATTTCCTCTTGCGCTCCATGTATTATTGTATGTGTGTTATGCCAAGTAAATGGAGAATCATGATTGGACGGCTCAGATACCATTAAACTTTTCATCTCGAATCTAGCCAGGACATACGTGATGTAATTGTTCCTGGACAACCTGTATATCTGTATGTTTTAATTATTCAAATGTTATTATTGTTTTAAATTAATAGAATAAAATTTTCTTAGCGCTAAATTTATTGTACAATAATACATTTGGTGTACATTTTACTTCGTTATTCCGTATTATTTCTGTGTAATTTGTTCTAACCTACTGCTCTTTAATATTTTTTTACATGAAACCTTTTAAGTGCCTGTTTATTATTAATATTATTATTGTTATTACTATTATTGACTGCCAAACTAAAAGATACGGTTTTAATTTCTTAAATATATTATAGTTATTACTTGCAGTTAGATGTCAGTTTTATTAATGATTAATGGCACTTACTTTACTTAATTAATATTTCACTAAAATTTATCACCTATTATTTGAATATAATCACTGATTATAATGTATTCATGGACTTTGTGCATTAAAAAGTAACTAAAAGCAGTAATATGTTACACACAAATGTTTTTCCTAAAACAATAGACAATATATTAAAAATTGTGTATCAGTGATTTGATATATTATTTTGTTTACATATCTGAATAAGTTTAGTATTCAAATATTTTTGTTCTTGTTTGTAGAAAAGTATTATAATTTTGTGCTCTGTATTTATTGTACAATAAAATGATTTGTTTGTAATTTAAATTGTATTATGTGTTATTAGTTCTAAACAGCTAGATGTTCAACAGATTTCCCCGCAGTAAACCTCACAAATACCTATTTAATATTTTTGAATGCCAAACTGGGATGTTGGAAATAAAACACGACTTCGATTCCTCTATTCTTTAAAATTACTTTAATGGCAGCTAGTAATACAATTTAACCACATTAATGTGGTTTACTTTAAACATTCTATCCGTTAGCTAGAATCTTTCAAAGAAATTATTCTACACGCCTACACTTTTTAAAAACATTTTAAAAAGAGACAATATTTTGTGAAATGAATATTTTGTTTATCGCAGTCAATGTTGCCATATCAAATACTGTTGCTTTATTTAAATTTTCATACAGGTCTTATAAAGTTAGTTCACGGCTTAATTACTAGCATGTTGAATTTATATGTAAACAACCATTGGATAACATGTAGTATCTACACATTATTAAGATGTGAAAAAGCGCTTAAGTTATCCTGTTGGAGTAAGTAGCTTCTTCTGCTGTTAACCTGAATTAATGACTACTCAAAGTATCAATCTGGCTATCACGGTCTGTCTGTTCAGGAATCAGTTTGATGTTGATACAAATTGATATCCCATTTATATTCATTCTCTCCAGTAACTGAAAGGTGTAACAAAATAGTGAAATTGGTCGGAAGTTATTTGGGCTTTCAAGAGTCGTCTCCGACCTTAGGATCGCGTTTACACGAACTTTACTCCATATATTAGGAATTTTCATTGTCGTTCATTAATGAAAGTTGCAATTGCAGAGTAACTGGTCAAAATAGTTCTATTTACTCGGTTCTGTTATCGTCCAGTCCAGCAGCATTGTTCACTAAGTTATGTGATTAAATATTAATAGTATTTGTGTTCAGGATGGGTAAATTTGAGGTCTTCCTCACTTGACTTTGGTGATTACGAACATATAGTTCGAAAATATTTACGGGGCGTGAACAACACTATTGTAATAAAGTTCCTGATTAGCAAGAAACTTAGTTTTAAATTGTGTAAAAGAGCAAGCCTTCAGTTTACAGTTTTTCATTACAACTACGTACAGAACAGTCACGCTAACTGTACACTTAAAGAAATAACTTGCTCGGATTCTAATAAAGCAAACTTAATTTACATTTATCATGCACTTTAATTAAATTTAAAATCTTAACGTATTTACTTCATGTTTTTTTTTTTTTTTTTCACAATCTACGTCTTGTACACCAAGTATACCCCAACCACTAACGCAAACTACGTGCAATGCTGTGGACTTGGCGGTGTTTAGATCCTCTATGATATCATAAACTTGAATTCCAGCTATACTTTTTATGTAACGGATGTGGTACACTACAATGTCAAAGAAACCGTGCATTTATTTATTGCTATATGTCATCAAATTTTGCAGGGATGAATCCATCTCAAATTAATCGTAACACGAAATGCAACGTTTCTTCAATAGTTTACTTACAAAAATATTAAGTGATCCTTTGCGGATGTTCTTGGTGTCAAAACACACTACGCACTCTTATGTCCGTTCTGAATCATTTCTACACTTATTAACTGTTAATATATTTGGACGTATATTGTACTCTCAAACTTAAAAAACATAAGGATTCTTAGTTTATTAACGGACAATAAATGGAACGTACACAGAATTACGTATACGATGGTAATGAAAGCTTACAAAAATAGAAATATAAGGTAATAAATCGATTTGAACCACCAAAAAAATCGAAACTAAATTATGATAGCATAATGTACTATTTTTAGGAATTCCTCCCCAAACCGTTAGAAAAACAAAGTAAAATGACAACAATGGTTATGAGGTACATCATCAGGGCACCTTTAAAATTCGATGCACGCCCACACACCATGATTCATTCTGATCTGCAATGGCGTGGACTCCAGAGCATATCGAATATTTTATTGAGGTTGGCTTGCCCTCAACTATCGTATTGTCGGGTGGTGTGTTCAGAACTCCGAATACGTGGCACGGCAGCAGCTGGCGTTTCCAATGATCTCACAAATACTTTATCAGGGACATGAGAACGAACTGGCTACTGTGGTGTTTGGTCTTGATGAAGGCAATATATGGCGACACATTCCACATGTATTAATACCTCAACTGGGATTCTGGCCAATAATGGGAGCATATGAGTGTGGATGTTCATACAAATATTGCTCGATAGCAAGGTTGGGATCATTGGGGCGTTCACCGAGCGCTCTTCACACACAGACATAGTGATCTTACGTTGTCATAACGAAGCGATGGTCATCACATAGCACTACACAGCTTTCTCTGTAAAATTTCACCATTACAAACCTATCATCAGTTCTTGCTGATATAATAACAGCACACATAATAGACACTGGGACAGTAGAGTCGTCACAGCTAGGGGATGGTAAAAGGTTACACAGAAACTCCATTACTGGCCGGTATGACAGACTTGTAGGCCATGAGTTACTTCCACGCCTAGAGCATGATCCATCTGACTACTCTACTCGTAACAAAGCCTGTCCTGAGCTGGTCCTCCGTGTACAGGGCCCTTCACTTATCCACAGCTCCCGTCAGTGCCGGATAGTATAATCCGAAAGATCATCTTGGTAACTTGGTAAAATGCAACCAACCTGAAATTTCCGGGTCGATGGTAAACCCTCTTTTGAAGTCTGTCAGTTGCACAAAATTATGACGTTGACATCTTCTTGACATTATTTTCACGCTGTACGCTTGAATGGTACCGTATAATGTATATTGTGTCAATATAAGGGCCGCGATTCCCTAGTTGTCAACCTAGAAGATCCGGATTGGATCCCCGGTGGGATTAAGATACATGGATTTTTGCATTTGGGAATAGTGCCGGACGATGACGTTGGTCGACAGGTTTTCTCGGGGATTTCCCTTTTCCACCATCCCTCTAATTCCGGCACGTCTTCCATGTCGTCCTTCGAGGCAAGCAAATGTGTACGGGTGCTCAGCAATAAGTCTGCATTTTGGTGTGTAATACCCTGGCTACCGGTTACCCTCCTGTGCAATATTGTTATATGGGTCAATACGGCCTAAATTTCACACTATAGTGAACGATGCTCCAGCGCCATTGTGGGTATGCAATCAAATGCAAAAAAAAAAAGACTTTCAGAGTGTGTGCTCACCAACTTGTACTCTCACTATGTTCATCGTTTTGTGGTTGTGTGTAATGGCTGACCTACTATGTTGTTTTCAACTGAGACTCCTTATATGAACTTAAAATACTGTACTTTTATAAAAAGTATTATTATATGCTAGTGTTGTGGTATATACATTAACATAGGAGCAATCAGCCTTTGAAGACATCGTGGTCACTATCTCGGTCACTATATTTAATATTTGACTTCGAGATGAAAATTAATAAAAAACTACAAAATATTGAAGATTTTTATATGTGTCAATCATCTCGTTTTTATTTGTGTTAGTTGCTGTTTCATGGCGGTAGATTTATTGAATTTTTAAGAATTGTTTGTGTAAAGGTAGCTACATCGAAGTTATCCGTTTGTGTTCACATGTAGGCTGCCATCTTGAACTTGGCGATAGTTTATATATGAAGAGAAACACTCCTGAGATATTCATTGGCTTTTACACAAAGGTGGCCATGTCGGATTTATAAAAACAGTTTTATGTACGCTGTCATAAGTAAAATACAACACTGAGTACGAATAAAATTAAAAATATGTTTTATTAAAAAACATATATTTATACTTTTACGGGCAACTCGGGTAGCATTAATTATACATACATAATAATTCAAGTCTATACATTGACATTCCGCACACTTCCAAGTCTCGATCCTACTTAATTAGTTAATTATTTATTATTATTGATATTGTTATTAAGTATTTATTCGATTTCTTAATTTACTTATTTGTGACACAAAATTGGCAAAAACCAATCTGATTGCCACCAAACTTCACAGGATCACCCGCTGGGATAATCTGAAGATTGCCTGAAAATTTTATCGAAATTGCTCCAGCCGTTTTGGAGTCCACAGAGCACATACATACACACATAGATGTATATGTGTACAAATATGCACGGACTATTCTGCACTCTCACTTCCAGACACTGTCCTAGCATGCCTGCCAGTATCCTGGTCACGTCAAGTCTACAAACCGTCCACCCCTCTTTCTCTCGTCTTTAATTTTTACAACTCAGTAACTGAATTTCTTTTCGTCTTGATCTGCTCCCTCCCCCTTACTGACGCTTCCAGACATACACGAATGAATGCAAGGCTTCCTAGGCCCAGTTTACTACATGCTGTAAGTGTCTACGTCACCACCTCCAATCTTTCGTCCTCAAGCTTACTGTAGTTTTTCTCCTGTGACAGTTTTACTTTGGTCTTACACATGTTTGTGTGCGGTCTCGTCAGTCAAAAGAACGCATCGACCATGGTAGTTTTTCAAAGCCAATTCGTGCCAAATAGTTTCAAGTACTAAACCAAATTCACACCGTATACGTTAGTCAGTTACAATGTTGGCCAAGTGTCCTGGGGTGTGAAAATGCAGTACAACAAATATACCTACAGATGTTTTAGTCACGTTGGCATCTGCTACGCGCTCGCACCAGCATACAGCCCTAGTATTACGAGTTACGTAATGAAATCAAAAGTTTATTTCATGGACATCTGATATGCTGTCCACATTTGTGCAGTGCGCAGCATGGGTCCAAATGTAATGCTGACTTGCGAAACAAAAAAACCAGATAGAAACATTTTCCAAAAAAAAACTATTTCAATAAATTGTGTGTGTGGTGTCTCGTAAACTAGAAACAATTCTGCGTTTTAGTGGAAGTGACATGTACGTGCTGATTCATGCCTTCGTGAAGTATATGTACTGTGTACGGATATTGAAACCATATTGCATTTAATGTGATTGTACGCAATTTACGTTCTACAGGAACATCTGGTGCTGGTGAGTATACTCTAACAATCTTACTGTGTTTGGGATTAAACAAATGTTGCTTCTTTTATTTTTCAGTTGAAAAAAAAGGGGGGGCTGTTTGCAGAAAATTTTAACGGTTTCAATAATTGTTATATTTTGTTTGTTTTGTAGACGTATATTGTGACTATTTTTACTTGAATAAAAACTGTTTAGCTTTCATAGTTTTCGTATTATGACATGTCAAAAACCCAAATTTGTATTAAACTGTTTTATGCTAGAAAGCAAAACAAATGACCCACCGAACTGAAATAATTCGCACAGAAAAACAGAATGACGTTCTAAGTCAAGACCTGTGAAAAAAACCGCGTTAAACTTCCTTTTTTTTTTTTTTTTTTTAGACAGTTTTGAATTTCAGATTATAAAATCAACTTTTTTCTAATACCTAACAAAATTCAATGCAGTTTTAGATATAGGTCTTGACGTAGCCCATAACACTGTTTTTATTTTGTATTTTTTCATCTCAGTCAGTCAGTTGGTATTCCTGTTCAATATACAAAACCTATGAAAGCTAAAAAATATTCATTGCAAATGAAATTTAGTCACGGGTGTATGTCTACATAATAAGCCATGTGTCGCACAAATATAAAGATTATTAAAACAATTATAATTTTGGGTGATCCGCCCCTTAATCATTATATATATACACACGTGCACACACATACCCATATACACACAGGTGTTTCATAAATACTTTTACGAACATGGAGGTTTGGTTCCTCGCACGAAAACAAGAAAACAGTCCAAAATATAATTGGTTTGGAACTCCTAAGTTTTTGAGTTATTAATAGGGCTAATGAAAGATTTGCTCAGTACGATGCAAGGTAACCGTTAGTATAATTAATGTTGTTAGATAATTGAAACATGTTGTTGATACAAGTATGCTGATCTCCTCATTTGTATCCTCAATGGCGTATATGGTAATATTTTTCAGCGTTTTACAGTGCATGATCCGACGTGTGCATACGTGTGAGGAAGCAAGATGACATCATTTAGAACATTTACAGTGAATTTAAGATATTAGCATTTGTAAAGCTGTTATAAACGAGAAACTCACGGTAAATGTTCGAAATGACATCCTTTTGCTTCCTGACAAATATGCACATGTCATATGCGCTGTCACTCCCTGTAAAATACTTGAATAAATAACATAATTCACTTGTCTAACAACATTAATTTTACAACCGTTTACCTTGCAACTGACTGAAGTAAACTTTCATTAATAACTCAAAAACTAAGGATTTCTGGACCTATATTTACATGATCCTTTTTTGTTGTTTTGTTGTATTTTGCCAAAATAATCTAAAACTTTTTACAAGGTTACTGAGCATGTCTTTATTAATTATGTATTCGTCATATTTTACTGTATATGAGCAAGAGCTTTGTCAAGATTCGCTTGTCTGTAGTTTAAAATGTATTGTAGTTTTCTTCCCAACACCCCCTCCGCATTTCGGGCCGAAAAAATTTCTCTGTGCGCCCCTGGCGTAATTTGGCCAAAAAAATACGCTTAGTACTCGTATACGTGTTGTGGTTTGTGTTTGTGGGTGTTTTGGTGTTAGTTTGTCTCTATTTGCATCCACTTTATGTGGAGATTAGGAAAGATCTGTACACATAGATCACTAGGTTACCAACAGAGAGAAAGCATGTGTAGTGCAGCAATACGTGACCAATGTGTCAAATATGAGATCACAAATAAAATTTTTGATATATATCTGTTTCTAAGGATCGAAGCTTTAGTATCACAAACTTGGGCAGGCTTATCCTACAGCTTTTGTGTAGCTGAAATGAGCATATGCTTGTGTCGATGTGAACAAAATAAAACAGATCTGCAAAGAAATAAAAGCATGACCACAAAAATTGTTCGTTGTAGATTTATAGATGCTCTGATCAGAACCTCTAGAAAGAGTGTTAGTGATACAACTTAACAAACAGATAACAAATCGAGGAACGTAAATAGTAACCATTACCTTGATTTAATCTCGGGCAACACTTAAGAAAATATACTTTCCTTGTAAGACCTTCAGTTTTATCTGAAGATTACTAGAATGTATTCTTAAACCTAACGATATCGCCCATATGGTTTGCCGTTCCGCCAAAGTGTCTTCCAAAATAAGAAAAATATGTTATTTTGTTTCTCCATTTACGTACGCACGCACGCATACACCAACACGCAACCAACTCGCTGGTATTTATGGTCATGCTTTTATTTCCTACCAGATCTGTTTTATTTTGTACCCATCAACGACAAAAGCATACGCTCATTTCATCTGGTTTTTTGTTTATCAAATACGTCGTTTGACTAATTCGCGAAAGCTCTATAAAACTTAAGGTACAAATAAGCTTGGCCTAAGGCCAAAAGAAACATTTCCTTCAAGAAGTTTTAATGAAATAAATCGCCTGTTTTTTTTTAATAGCCGTTAGTTCTTTCACATTTCTCTGTGACATCGTATGGCCAGCCTCAAGAGCGGCGCTACAAGAAGAGGAAAGTGGCTGAAAGAAATATTGCCCTTGTTCGCTTGATGGTAGAAACAAAGGGGCTCGCATTACACGTACACACACGCACGCACTCTTTCAGCATCCCATCGTGTAACTGTGGAGATGAATTCTAGTGTCCTGCACACAAGCAGGGAGCGAGGAGTGGGGTAGAGAACACAATTTCCCGTGAGAGGAAAATTCCTCGGTGCTCGCGATGAAACAAAACAACTGTCTGTGGGCGAGGTAAAACATAGGAGGCGACCTGGAAAGGGGTTGGACGGTAAAGGAGATATAACGATATAAACAGCGTCTGTTATGTTCCGGGTAGTACAATAACTACCGTATCTTTACAGTATTGTGACGAATATATTAAAAAAGTTTTAATTATTTCAGCAATTGGGGTGTAGGTTGCTTTTCATTACTATCGAACAACAAGCAGTCGCACAGTTAAAGGGTCACAGCTGATTTTACATGAACTTAAAAATTAATTAGTAATTAAAAATTAGTTTGATTGATACTTTACTAACGCATTCCTCTAATATGACATGCTTAAACATTATATTAATAATTACAATGATAACGGTTACTACGTATTTGTGTAACACGAATAGGCCTAAACGTAAACTAATAAGGTTTTATAACAATTTACAAAAATTTTACTTATGTAATTTTAAATACATACGGTATGCACTTCCAGATAGTTCTAGTAACAACTAATTTTACGTTAATCCATAATGCATCACCGTTTAATAAGATTATCATTTTCACTAAAATAGTACGACTTGAGAGAATCAAACAGTTATATTGACGTTAGTTAACAAGCAAAGTTTTAGTTATTTTGATAAGAGTTTAGTATACATTCAACACAACATAATATTGGTACGGTACTTATTTTCAGCTATTTTTTGGTTAGAATATATCTCCGACAAAAAAAAACCGCTCTTGGCATAGTATAAGGAATCCCTCGTAAAGGTTCAATAATTTATATATTAATGAATAATACTGTCCTGAAATTAACATGTGAAAATTAATACACTAATATTATTGTTACAGTATTTTTGCATCTTAAAACCACTCAGAATGTTTGTAAGAATTTAGCAACTTATTAAAATAGCAGAAACGTGAAGGAGCCATAAAACGTTAGTAAGATACTGATGATTTTTTTTTTAATTTTAAGACGTGCCTTTGAATTTTCATGCAGTCAGTTGCGGTAGCGCAATAGAAGCCACGGCAATCACTGAAATGATGTTGATCATGAAAAAAAGAATTAACAATTTGAGAAGAGCACACTGAGAAAAAGAAATGGTACTATAAAATATAATTGGTTTCCCTCAAACAAATGGTACGTTCATATATGGCAGAACAAATATACATTTGGTAGAACTAAATAATATGTTTGGTGAAATATGTTTGTGCTTACTAAGCTGCATTTGTTTGAGTGAAACAATAAGAATATTTTAGGTAACAATCCTGCCATTGTCCGGTTGTTTAAAATAGAAAATTAATTAATTATTCGCCGATTTTCCTATTTCGGAGATACTATTCACGTTTCTAATCATGTACTGCATGTTTTTATACAAAGTTAATTTCTTGGCAGAGGTGGGATTTGAACCCGAAAACCTAAAATTAGAAGTCTATTACCTTAACCACTAGACCAGCAGAACTGTCATACAGTGGTTGGGTTATGATGATATATCAGGGAAAGTTAACAAAATTGGGTATGTGTTTATTAAACGGATAGAATTTAATGGGTTGCGTTTGTTACATTGTTTATTATTAATAACCACATTTTAACGAAATTATATATTGAATGAAACAAAAACATAACTAACCAAAACGAATAAGTTGCCAGCGTGTCTGACATCTTGATCACTTTATACAAACAACTGTTTGTTTAACACAACAATGATATTACATCTTTCACGCAAACAAATGTTAAGTACGTATACGGCGAAACAAGTATATATTTGGTAGAACCGAATGACATGTTTGATCACAAATGTTTGCGCTAACCAAACTACATTTGTTTGAGAGAAACAACAACGAATGTTTCAAGTGAAAATTCAGTTTATT
>PNEQ01124458.1:0-20524 GCA_003012365.1 Medauroidea extradentata | reverse complement strand
GTGAAGAGAAGGCCAGCGAGATGGACGATGAATAAATGGAAAAGGCAGCGTCCGACTGGTGAGGAGGAAAGGAACTTTAGGCCTAGTGTGATGGTGAAGGAATTGGGATGGAAACCGTTGAGGGACAGGAGGAAAATGGAACTACTGGTCACGTATTGGATTATGGATAGAAATGGGTGATGGGGCAGTTTGGCCTGCAAGCTAAATAGGGGAACTTTTAAGGAAAAAGGAAACAACAGTAAAAAGATTCAGAGTGTGTGGAGGAGAACAGAGAGGGTCAGACAGCAATGCTGGTGAGGAAGGTAAGGGAGTGAAACGCACTGGGGGAAGAGTTGGTGACTGAGAAGGGGGTTAGAAGGTTTAGGAAGAGATTGGAAGACTGGCATTATGGGAATGGGGAGGAGTCTGCTCGCCATTGGGTTTTAGCCCAGTTGCGAGCGTAAAAATTAAGCTGAAATCACACGATGCAATAAATACGCAATTTCCATGCAATCTACTAAAATTTCATTGCACATCGGACACAAAATTCTCGGAATATCACATGCGATGCAAGCAACGACGCAATTTGAGAGCATAGAACAAGCTCTATATTTCTGTGCAATGTCATGAAAATTGTGTGAAGCAAGAAATGTAATTGGCCATTCAAGTAAGAGTTTTCGCGGGCTTTACTGTACACGTAAAAAAAATGGAAAGGACACGTGAGAGTGTGTTTCGGTTATTGGAGGAATATAAGTAATACCTGGTGCTGTACAATGCAAAATCGCCTATCATAATAGACATTTGTGCAATAGTGCTTTAAAGGTTATGGCTGCAAATGTATATAAGACTCAATTGCCTCGTCCTCACATCCATCACACAATTTACTCGCTGGTACCCAAATAACACAGCAACATTTTGGCAACGTTGTCACGACATTACCATTAAAAATTTCAATGTTGCCACAACATTGAAGTTACGTTGATACAACGTTGATGCAACGTCCAAATGTCCTCTTTGTGAAACGTTGATTATGAAATGTTGCTGCAACGTTATATATTAATACTTTGAGCAACTTCAACATTGAAATGTTTCTTGAAATAAACATTCTGGCATTACTTCCAAACAAGTGTTTCAAAGAAAACAGAACACACACTCTCGCATGGCAGTTGAGTGTCCAACTTATATTACACATTACATTTGAGGGCTGATATATTAATCAAACCAATCCACCAAATATGAAAAACACAAAGTTTTAAGTAATAACCAATAAATATTAATAATAAAAACAAATATGTGTTTTAAAACAGTACATTACAATAGACGAATACTATCAACATTGTAGCAAAATGAAGGCTGTGATTATGGTTACTATGGAAACGTTACGACAACGTTGTTGATAGTTACGTTGCCAACTTCAACAATGCAACGTTGTGTCAACGTTTCTGCAACCAGATGTGTTGTGTGGGTATGTTTTTAAAATAATTCCAATTAAATACGACAGGCCTAGGCAGCAAACTATAGTTTGGCGGGAAAGGAAAGAATTGTGTGTATATTGCATTGTGAATTGCACCATGTAGAAGGTGGACATGGAGTGAATTAGAGAGATTTCATTGCAATTATTGTGCAGCTGATAGCATACAATGAACTGCGCAATCAGTAAATTGCATTGTGTGGTTCCAGCTTTACTATAAAACATCCCTGCTTGTCTAAGTTTATAAGGCTTGCACTGTTGTGCACTTAGGTCCAGACGTAGAATAAAGTACTGATAGATTACAAAAAAAATCTCACAAAAATGGAAGAGAAAATTGCATCACTGATGCAATGTGTGGTATGGTGGTGTACAAAACACATCTCTACAAATGGTAGCTTCCCCCCCCTTCTTTTTATTCTTCATACACTCAATTGAATTATATATTCAACGAGTATGAAAAGGCCTAACTGTGCGTCCGAGGTAATATAGATAGTGGCCACAATAGTTAAAATTTTGTTTGTAGCAAAAATCTTTCATCCAATATGATATATTTGCTTTCTTTTGATACACTTTTTTGGAATAGTCCAATATTATTATACATGCTAATTTCATTGCAGTTTGGAATCTGGAGATACAAATTTTTTTGTCCGAAGAGTTCACGATCACCCTAATTGGGCATAGGACATAGTATCTAAAGTCCAATACTACAATTATCATATAATAAACTAATGTAAAAACTGAACACACACTTTTTCAGCGGTGCACACTGCACGACAACATCCTGCTGTGTAGGAGGCACTGTAAAGTGGTGTAAGCTTCGCTTACCATTTCACTGTTATTTCTATACAGCTACATAATGGGAATTGTAACACAGACAAAGGCCCCTTACTTCCTTCTGTTTGACCCCATATACGACTTATTCGTGAGGATATAGAACTTGTCAATTTTTACATTAACATATTTTACAATGTACTATACATAACTTCAATAGTTTAAGTACAAGAAAATATGGACAAACATATAAAACGGTTTCTGAAAAACGAGAAATGTGTAGTTTAAGGTTGGACATTAAGAATCGGTAGCAAAAATATTGATTTTGAAGGCATAATTTTGTTCATTGGCTATAGCCCAACTGTCAGGATAGCGTATTATTATTATATTTCCAGAACATTAGACTTAAGTAGCAGAGTTCGCTAACTTCACAGATTTCCATTTTGAGTTAGGGTAAGGTAACCTAACTAAAAATGTAAAAACATAAGCGTAAAATTACTCGCCCTAATCAAAACTAACCTAATCGAAAGATTTTAAGTTAGTACACCACCATTTCCTTCACATCCTTTAACTTCTAACGTCTGTGGAAATATTTTTCGTTAGTAAACTATGCCTCTAAAATTAACAGTTTGACTGGTTCACTATGCGAGCGTACTATTTCCAATATTTTTCTACGTACAAGAAAACAAAACGACTCAATAAGCGTGTGTCCACAATGAACTTGTAAACAAACGTACACATATATATTTTTTCACTGTTAACGTACGTAAATACATCTCGCAGGCGCACTTATTAGCTTGGAAATAAAGAGAAAAGGTTATAATTTAAAAACGATAAACATATAACACAAAATAATTTAAGTACAATATTTTATGAACAAATATATGAGTTTCTCCCATTTACCGCAATGCTAATGTGTCCCCACATGCGAATGCTGCGCACCTAGCGGCAGAAATGTTCTCTGTGCCAAACCTTTAACATGGATCTTTCTAACGTGTAGTAGAATTAACCTTACCTCCATGTATGTTAGAATGGAGTTTATCGTCGCTTGTTTACATTACGTAATCTATGCCATGTCTGCAATGTTGTTGTATTGATATTAGCTCTTGTTGAGATTTCTGTAAGTTTATCTTATCGTATGCATATTTCTTTATTACAGCGGAAGAGACAGGGAAGGCCAATAATTGTGATAAGACGATTTTATCGCATGTTAGTTGAGCCTCATTGCAATCTGTCATGTTTTGTGATAGCTTGAAGTTGGCCTTGTTCAACCAGGAAATTTAATTCATTTAATGCGCCTTTTAATTTATACGCAAATTGTAATAACCTGTACAGACTACTTTAAAGATTAAAACGGTCACAAGTATTTAATTACAGTTTTATGTGATTTAGCCTGTTATTTTTATTTTCAAATGTGTAATGTCAAATTATAAGTTTTTTTTACAGAACATGAATATAACTTCAGAATTTTTTTAAATTTAATTTTTCTTCTTGCATTTGGGGCATTTGGGCCTCAGCCCTGTGGCAAGGATTTTCTTATCCTACCGCTTCTTAATTTTCCGACCCCATCAACCTTTACCTAAACTCCTTCGCTCCCGTCACCTCAACCACATCTCTCGCCATTTCATTCCAGTCCTTCACCGTTCTCACCATCATAGTGTTTTTTCGTCTCTCTGTCCTCTTCCCCACCCTCTGTATCTTCCACTCGTGACCACCCCTTCCCCTGAATATACCTCTCTGTATATTGTCACCCACTTGTGCCCACCCACCCCCCTCGCCCCCTTAAACATCCTTACCAGCCGCTCCACTCTCCTTCTCTCCTGCAGTGTGCCCCACCCCAGTCCTCTTACCATTACTGATGGTCACTCCCCCTGTGTCCTCCACTTATTTGTGACCCACCTAGCAACCCCTTCTCTGCACCTTTTCCATCTCTACCACTTCCCTTCCCACGTATAGGTCCCAGACCGCCGCCGCATACTCCAAGATGGGCCTCACCATTGTTTTGTATCCCTTTTCTTTCACTTTCTTGTCTGTGCCCCTTAACAACCTTCCCAGCAGGGCCAGCGCTCTTCTACCTTTACTTGTAACACACTTCACTTGCTCGCCCCATCGTAAGTCATCCTGAAGAATAACTCCCAAATATTTATATTTGTTCGCTTCTCCAATCTCCTGTCCTCCCCACCTATATGTCTCTCTGACTACCTCTCTTTTTTTGTGTAAATCTCAAAATTTTAGTTTTATTTACGTTAATTTTGATCTCATTTTCCTTCGTCCACTGTTCTAATTTGTTTATGTTGTCCTGCAGACCCCCACCCACTCCAATCATCTTGTACTTAGTATATACAGAATTTCAAAGGTGTGGGTGAAGAAAGGAATAGTGTTACAATATTTGTCTTAGACGTACATATTGACAGTATCTGAAAGAATTTACATTTGAGGTTTTTGTGTAAATATGTGACATTTTTTGTGTGCGTTTCCGTTAGGTTGTAGGTGAGCATTAAAGAAGTATGTTTGAAACTCGACCCCTTAGTTGGTGAAAAAGGGTGAAATGTGTTGTCTAAGATTCGTCTGCATACCTTCATTCTGATGGTATATCATAGTGATTTTTACTTGAATGAGTGAATCATAAAAATGCATAATAGTCAATTTAAGGATTTTTAGAATCTCAACTTTTACTGAGGTAATAAGACCTGAAATGTGTTTTCTATTAATTATGGATATCTTTCAAACCCTTCGGGATACACAGTGGCTTTTTACTTCAAAATATAGCTTATGTAAATACCTCAAATGTAGTTTTAGGATTTTTCAAAATTCAGTTTCCAAAGAAAAAAAAAAGAGGAATGTATTTTTTACTAATCACCTGTATAGCTCTAACCCAATGAGCACTGTTGTCGTAATTTCTTCTTCAATTAGATAAGTTACACGTACGAATGTATAAGATAGAACTTCAAGACGTTTCTAATTTCCATAATTGAGTGAAAAGACTTTAAATGTGTTTTCAATTACTCTTCCATAGCTATTTAACTGGTCCAAATATCGAAGGGTTGTTTGGTATAGAATGATGTTTACGTAAAGACCCAAAATATTATTTTAGGGTATTTTCTAAATTCAACTCCAAAGATGCAAAAAATTGCAAAATGTGTTTTTGATTCGTTATTGATATGTATTGATCCCATTGAATTTTACATAATGTGATTTGTGATTAAGATTAATTCCTACTAGATGCTTAAATACCTAAAATAAGGTTTATTGATTTTTTGAAATTTTGTACCTAAGTGGGTGAAAAGTTATGAAGCAGGTTGAAAGGTGTTTTCAAATTACCCTCTATATTTCTTGAACCTGACGGACTATCGTCAGTTTCCACTTAAATGTGGCACCTATACAATAGCCTTAATTGTCTGTGATTTTTGTTTAATTAGGGGGGGGGGGGCAAAACAGAGTAGAGGAGCAGAATAGGATATTCAAAAAACGTAGGGGGGAAAAAACTACAAAATTTGTGACGTGTACATGTGTCTGCAAAGTTTTCAGCAAAAAAAATTTTTTTGCATGGAGGGGGGTCAAAATGAGGTATAGGCCTAAGGACAACAACGGAGTCCCGAAAAATAATCTTATTTAATGAATGGGTAATTGTGTTTGCACCTACAAAGGTTTCTACCAAAAGACATTATACTTTGGGGAGGTAGGAGGCAAAACATACAGCTACAGAACGAAGTACCCAATAATTTTAGGGACGA
Organism: Medauroidea extradentata; assembly: GCA_003012365.1. NCBI lineage: Eukaryota > Metazoa > Arthropoda > Insecta > Phasmatodea > Phasmatidae > Medauroidea > Medauroidea extradentata. Next base: position 14,569 of record PNEQ01124458.1, on the reverse strand, counting down.
TTTTCATTTTCAAATTGTTTCTAAAAAGGACATACATTACCCTTAGTTTAATTTTGCCCTATTTTGCACGTTTTAAAACTTTCAGGTACACAATTATTATCACATTAAATTAGAAACCGCGCAAATTGATTTGAAGGAACCAGCTAGTGGATAATATTGTCAATACTGGGAGCCCAGTGGCTATGTGTAACATCTTGAGGACTTAAGGGGACTTTGTCTGTCAGCAAGGGGAGCTCTCGCGAGCTTCGGGGTTACGGACTCGTCCTGGGTCAAGATTAGACGTCAGTTCCGGCGGTTGAATGAGGGGGGCACTAGTGACTGTCGGAATAAACTAGGTGATCTGGATCTGTGTGTGTCATTCCAGTAGTAGCGAAACCAACAATCCCCAGGTACCTTCTCCTCATCCAGCTCCCCTTCTACCGCCATCATTTTGTGTGGGAACTAGTCAGCTAGGATCTAGTGGGGAGGGGACGAGTGCCAAGCCCTGGTGGACGAAGCTCAGAGTACTTTGTGCCGGCGCTGTTGAGCTACGATGGGCGTGGAAGCACGTCTAACTGGGCGCACGGTGGTCGGGCGGGGTCCCATATTTGCCCAGTGTGGTGGGAAGATCTGCGCTTGCCTAGTGTGGCGTAGTGACCCACTTGCCTGGGTGGTGTGGTCCCTGAGCTTCCTGTGCGACGGAGTGGCACCCAGTTAGAGCGAAACAGAGGTGGTAGGCTAGCCCGGTTCGGGGAGAACCTGATCGGATGTTGTCAGGTTACGGTGGGCATGGAAACATGTCTAGCCGGGTGTGCTGCGGTCCGCTCAGGTCCCGCGCTCGTCTTAGGTCCTGCGCTTGCCTTGTGTGGCGCTGGCCCCCACGCAGGGTGGTTGGACACCTCTGTCGCCTCAGCGATCCCCGAAAGGGGTGTGACACCTCCCTAGTGCAGGTGTGGGGTTAGTTGTTGCCCTCTCATTCACGCACACGTGTAACCTCCATGCCTCACCAACACTCCCGAGATAGGCACCGGGCCAGGTTTCCTCGAGCTGTCCGGCGGGCGAGGCGCCTCCAACGGGAGACACGGGAGGTCGCACGTAGCAGTAGGAGCCCCATCGCCACATCTGTCCCGAACCCTGACTCCGAGGAGGTAGACGAGCCCCACCAGGTGGCTGGGAAGGCTCCCCTTCCCACCGCGAGACAACAGGAGCGGGAAGCGGCGGCCAAGCAGAGGAAAGAGCAGCGAGAGCAGGCGGAGCCCTGGGGGAGATGGGTCTTTCCCGACTTTAATCAGTGGGAATAGTCCGACCAGCGATACCACCATCCCACCTCTGCCCCTGTTGCGGATGAGACCCTAAGTATGTGGCCGTTAGTTTTAGTTGAGGTAGATATAGGGGACCATCCCATTGTTTAACCGTGGCACCACCCTGCGAGGTAGGGCAGACAAAAATCAGTCTGCAACAATGGATGGTCACCCAGAGTGAGCGCAGAAGAGACTCTACCACACCAGGGGCAGCAGCCTAAGTACTGGAACTCTTATTGGGAACGCCGGTGCAACAACTTACTATGCGCAATTATTTTCTCTAAGTAAGCATTGTTTTTCTTTCTCTTCTTTCTCTGACAATTGTTTGAACCAGTGCTATAATCAGCGTCTCTTTTATCTTTCTTTGTGGCTGGACTCCCGTCCGGCAATTAAGTTGACGTCTATTACTGCCGCCATGCTAAGGATAGGATCTCTTGGGAGCAAGTTTAGGTTGAGGATAAAGTTATGAAAGTATGTATTGCCATATTAAGAAGGGGCACCAATTTTGCTATTCCTTAGCTAATTTTGAGTAAACTTAAAGACAGCGTCGGAAGCATGTAAGGCACCGCTAATGAGCCTCTTATGCTTATTATTTCATGAAAGTTAATTTTGTCTGTGCTATAAATTGTGGAAAACTGTTAAAATAAATTTTGAACTCTAAATTTTGATTATTTCCGTGTTAAGTCTAACGAGAGGTGGGAGTATAAAAGAGTTCCTGCTCGTGCAGAGTGAACTAAGCCGAGGAAAGTGTATAAAATGTTATGTGTACCGACACTATTTGTTTGGAGGATGTATAGCAATATGTTTTGTGCCATGTTGGGAGAATTTATTTCAAAATTCACATAATTTTTCATGTATGGAATAGCGCCTAATTTTGAGCATCTTACATTGCTTTCATTAATTTTTTTTAATAGAAGAGAATATTTGGTATTTGTTGTGTACTGTGTCCTTTCAACTACAGTTCTCTCAGATTTAATAATTAATTAATTTTAAATATCTCGGTTTGTTTTTTGTAGGCCTTTGGTTTGCGTCTCCACATATTTTCATTCTAAATAATAATACTATAACAACAAGTCTGCTATAATATGTGCTATATATTGAATTCATGCTCGATGGTAGGATGTTGCTGGCGTACTCCTTCATGTCTGTCACTCAAAGATTGTTCTGTGTTGCATTGTTCCCTCAGTTAGTTTAGAAATTAATTTTCCTCCTGCGCCTTTTCTAGACCTCCTTTACCTTTCCTTTAGACGACAGCGTTGTTAGAACATGCAAATTGCAGTAGTATAGTGCGGCAAGTTAAATGTGAACCTTGTATGTTTTCATTGTGCTCATGTTAGCCCTCCCCTTTCCACCCGTCCAGAGCTCAGCGGAGAATGTGTGACCCCGTGCCGATACCTCCCCTCAAAGCCAAGGTTACATGAACGTAGGGCTCTATAAGCACTAGGTATACTCGTCCGCAGCTAGCCCAGACAAATTCACTCCTCGTGCGCACAAGAAACTTTAAAACTAAACTCGTCATCACTTAACAACCATTCATTTAAATGGGTTCAAAATTTTTACAGTATAATTAACGACTATCCTGCCAATGATGGTACGTATCCATTTACTTTCCTTATGCAAGAAAGCTAATTTTTTAAAAAATATTTAAACAGTGACCTGTACATTGCTCAGAGAAAATTGCAGGGCAAAATGTAGTACATGAACAACTTTTTAGTTATTGGAGATAGATGGGGGATACCAGTGGATTGAAGAAAGAGAAAACTCAAACTTTTATTTTTATACCCCACTCGAAGAGTTCCACTACAGACTATTATTTTTGTGGCAGGTAGAACACAGAATATTTTCGCAGCCACCGCACACACTTTGTAATAGGGATGCACTGCAGATCAGATTCCAGATTCTCCTGACTCTCTATCGTCACTTATTGTTGTCAGTGTGGACGAGGGAATGTACCCTTCCCAAAGTTCCATCAAGTTACTGTACTTGTTTTCCAGTCTCAACCGTGTATAGAACAGTATTATGAGTGGTTTAGTGGCTCTGCATATGTTTTAAACTTATAATGGTCGGGTGTCCGGCAAAAATTTGGCTGCCGGCTTTCATTATTTAAATTCCCGCCTGATGTTACACGAAAAGCTATTTGGTTGCAAAATGTCGTGTCTCTGAAAGTGAGTATTTTTTTGAAACTCAGTACTTTCTGTATTTTTATTTTATATATATTTTTTTGGATAAATAATTTAGTGTGTAGGTTGTCATTAATTTGAAAAAAAAAAAAAAAAAAGTTTCATGTTACAAGTTGCGTATGGCCTGTGCAGGCCTACGATGTTGGTGAAACAGGGGCACAAAAACTCAAATTCTCAAAGGGGAACTAGTGTTATAATTGATGTTCTAGTTTTCATCTTTAAGGAAGAGTTCACCAAAAAATTTTAAAGTTTTATAGTTTTTTATTATTTATATGTGGGGGTTTGTTTTATTGACACACATTGCAACTATTTTTTACTGCAATGAAAATTGTTTTGCTTCCATAGTTTTGTATATTGTATAAGAGCATGTTTGGTTTTTGTATTATTAATTGTTTTTTTAATTAGCAATTTCTTTATTTCAAATTTATTATTATTTTTGATACGAAAAAGAAAAAAAGGCAATGCTGTTTGTAAACATGTGCTTTACTATATTTCAATAAGTTGATTTTCCTTTAGGCTATTGCATAAAACCATTTTATGCAAGTTTTCACTCAAATATAGGCCTACTACATTACAAAAACTACGAAAGCTAAAAAATTGTCATTACAGTAAAAAATAGTCACAATATATGACTACAAAATGAGCAATATATCGATTAAAATAAAACAATTACTAAAACATTTAAAATTTCCAGTGAATTGTCTCCTTAAGGCGGTGCAATGGTTTCCATCTTGGATAATAAAGTTTTGCTTTCATAAAACTACTTTAAATTATGTATTACACTATATTGTATTAAAATAATGTAAAGTTATTGTATGATAACAGGTAGACTGTTACTGGTTGCCCCGCTTTCAAGAATTAATATGGGGGTTGCAATGTACCCTCCCCTTCTGTATTTGCGCTCCTCTTGTCATATGATTAAGTTAACTATTTAAAGATTAACACAAGGCTTACAATTGAGTATGTTGCCAGATAAACCTAACCACAACTTTATTAATCTTACTTTTTAATGTGAAGTGTTTTACTGGAAGAGCAGAAAATTTTTACAGTGTAATGATGCAAACTTTGTAGAAAATAAAATTTTAGATTAAGTTCAAGGTATCTATTCTAAATTGCTGAAATTTAAAATAATTGTTAAACACTTTTATTTACTCTCAGTGGCAGAGTTGGTTAGAATTGCAAAGAAAAGATGCATGTTACATGGCACTTCATCTACAAAAGAAAGAAATATGTAAATTTTGTGTTTGTTTTCAAAATGTAGAAAATTCCTGTTGAAAGTCTTGAGGGTCTTTCAGGCAACAATGAAACACGTAAATAAAATTGTTTCGACCATGGTAGAAAAGAAATAAAACCTATTCATACATTAACTTTTTCAAAGTGAATTCACGTACCTTTCAATCAAATGTATCACGAGTATGTAACCTTATCATTGGGAATATCTATAAAAATAAAAAAAAGATAAGATTCAGAAGAAATATATTTCAAGCTTGTGTGTTTTAAATATATAGTGTTTTGAAACATATTTTTGTCATGGTAACATTCGACACTGCACAATTCAATTAGCCTGTTTAACTGCACGTAATTCGAGTGCATAAGTAAATAGATATTGTTAAGGATCGGTGTAAAAGTGTCGCTAGTCTCAGTATAATGTAAAAAAAATTGCGTGAATCATCGCCTATGAACTAAGAATTTAATCTAATATATATTTATTTAATGCATAAAATATAAAAATGCAGTCTAAAGGGGAACAAAACCAATCGTTTATCTAGCTCTGCCTATTATGTATGACATTTTGGGGAAACCTTTCTTATGTCCTAATTTAAAAAAAAATGAATATTTCCATGTGTTAATTTAATTATTAGCAGTTTTTGCTACTCTTGGTTTTGGTAAAAAATTTTTAACATTTACAGATTTTTTTCTGGGATAAAAGAAAAATACTGTATTTGGAGCATAAATCTAATTGTTGTAGATAAAAGAAAGTATGCAAAGAACATTTTTCAACTATATATCCTTATGCAAGATTCATAAAAATCAGACATTTTGTTTGTGTAATTGGCCTATCATTTGTACGGAAACTTACGTGAATGGTAAAGATATAGCTCATTGAATTCTGTACTGTATAGCAAAATGTATTGTTAGCATTAGTATTGCGCTGAACAGAAAAGCACAGAAAATGACAACAACTTATATTTGTTGAGTAACGTAAGAAGTGTCGTAGATGTGCTTTATAGTTTTAAACATTGTGACGTGTTGTACTGTTGCAAATGGAAGTTTACCATGTTATGTCCAACCATTCTCTTACTTTACATTTGTAACTGTACAGAACACTGACTCCTTAGCCGTGAAAAATTGTAATATGTTGGCATGGTGTAACAAACACTGCTATTGATTGTAGTGTCTTTGTAAACAAAGTACTTTTTCTGTACAGTTATTTTCATGTAGTGAATTATATTATGTGTCTTGAAAATACGTAAATGATCAAGTAAAAAAAAGTAAGCATCAGGTTTCGATCTCGGTTTACCGTACTTTCCATGTAGATAACAAACGTGTCTTGCATTCTACTTCGATAGTAAATTCGTTCAGTAAAATCTGTGTTAAATCCCTCATCAGTGGTAAGGACCTAAATGTTGAGTGCTGACCAATATCTCTTCACCTTTCCCCCTTCCCCAATTTTTTTCACAAATTTTCTCATTTTCTCGCTCAATATTTCAGAATGACACTGGTTTAATTGCAGTAGGGGAAAATATAGACTATCACATCCATAGTGTTATACTGTATCCATTCCAAGGTTGCAGCAGAAATATACACTGTCACAGGTGAGCTCTCGATCACTGGTTGGCTGGTTACTTAATAGTGTCGTTGCGACAGGAAATACATCCTACGCTAAATTGCTATGTTTTAGTTCGGGATAGGTAATTTTATCGTTTAGTTGCGTTTTGTAATCCTCTGTAATATAATATCACTCTGTTCACATTAAATACTATATGTTTATGAAACGACTTACGCGACGACGCCACGTCCACCGTGATTCCATTTATTCCACAGCGAGGCGCGATTCCGTTTCTCCACTTGTCACCAGTCGACAGCATGCGACACACGCGGAGGTGGTGTGGCAGTTTGTTGCACAGCCAATGTCGTTCAAGCGCGGGAACAGGCAAAGTGACACAAGCTGCAATCTTGGAATGGACATACTAGTATAAATCGCGTAGCAATGCAAGAGATAATTTTTTTATTGTAATTTGTTCTTTCCCCCTTCCCCATCCTAACTCTCAGAAACGTAGGTACATCCTTGCCGTACGCGTTGAAAAATTCAAAACTTTTCGGTATTTCCACCTAAGCAAAAATCCTTTTGAGTTGATTCAGACACACCCGTTGCAGCACTTATTGCTTCTAAAAGATTGCATCTTTAACCATACATCAATTTTTTTCTTGCATGTGTTGCGACGTTGTAAACTATTTCACGCGCGTGTCCTCAGTTGTACCATGTAACTCAGGTCCGGACATGACACGCTGGAGCGACTCTCACGTGCCCAGTCAAGTAGTAACTGATCCCCTCCACTTTCCCTACAACCAGTCACGTGCCAGTAGTGTGCGCCCTGCCACAAACTGGGGTCTGCGCAAGTTCTAGTCTATCTTGCTGCATTATAGTAGTGGTGGTAGCAGTGGATGTGCGTGAAGAACTGTGTTTGACCTTCAGTTAGCATTGTTCTGTGAAGAACTACTTGAGCCAGAACATTACACATGAGCCATAAACGTCGACATGCATCTTGTGTACAGGAGAGTTGTGGTAGTCGCGCAGCATCTGTACAGAGAACAGTTGTACAATGTCTTTGTCGAGAATTATCGGACGTGTACGTGAGTGTTTATCAGCTGCGGAAGATACGTGCAGTGAAGGTGAGGTTTATTTTAACACACAGGCTAGCCATGCTCCGTTCTCTACAGGGGACTTGTGCATTTCATTTTCCAGAAATTTGCTCGATATTTCTCGAGAACATACGACCTTGACTGCTAGATTACATATCCCTGGAGTTCTTACGTAACATGTGGTTGCAGTTGGATGGTGCATCGCATCATGTATTGCACACAACTACGTATTTAAACACATTTTAGAACAGGTAAATTCACAAAGAGCCAGTTGCGTGGCCAGCCCTAGCTCTTGGTGCATTGGACTGTATACGAGTGTATTAAGTAAGTTATTTCTGAAATAAACTTAGTGCAACATGTTTGATTTTTCCAAAGATATTCATACAGTATACCATTACATTTAGATTAAAAACTCCCAAGTAGTAAATTCCAACTACGTTAAAAGTATTCTCTACTTATCTTTCCAATAGAAAATTTTCCGTTAAAATAACGTGCTCAATGAATTGTCCATCCAAATTTCAGTTAGGTGTAGAATTTAATAGGTGGTAGGTTCCCTGGCTTCATTGCTTTTCATTATATTTATTAATGATGACTTATTAATTCAGACACTCCCATCAAATACTTTGTGCAGATGTTATGAGTAGAAATCTCTTTGCACTGAGACTAATGCAGTTGGTACTTGGTGCAAGTATAAAAATACACCAAGTGCTGCAAAACCACAATCTCACGACTTATCTGATTAGCTGCAGTTTGAATTGATAACAAAGTGTGAGCATGTAAGATATGTTGGTTACTACGTCATCCATAGCTGATGTGTGTTTGCAGGTGGAAGTAGAAGGGAAACAAACCCCTTCAAGATGAGCCCGGATGATATCGCAGAAGGCAGTCTTTTCCCGATCCTGTGGGTCGACCTTGCACTGCCAGGACCTGCTCTTCACGTACTATGTTGTTGAGAATCATTGTGCTCCTGCCGAGCTATGCAGAGTAGCGTCTATTCTAGGCAGTGGGTAAGTCTTTGAAGGTGCCTTCCCTTCATTAAGCCGAAGGTGATCAGCATGAGCCCATCCTTCTTCGTCGCTAACACAGCTGGATAGGACCGAGGGCCGACTGATGGTGCAGTCATGTTCGCAGTGTGTCAGAGTGCGTAGGGTAGAGATACGCGTGCAAGTCTGGCAAAGCAACCAGCTATTACAAATATCAGATATGGCAGACTGTGGGGGGAAAGTAATAAAGCTGCCTCGATACACAAGCTATATTCTCGTGCAGGTCTGCTAGGCAGTGACCATTGCCTTCAGTCTTGGCTTAACAAAGAATCTACGTTCACATCCAGTTATATTGTTTACCACTAATACAGACTAACATGTGCATTATATATCCTCCTAAAATATCGACGTCTAAAACATGTAATTTCCAAACAAAAATATAGTATAACATTTGTTAATTGATTTTGTAAATGTGCAGTTACTTTCTGTTTTTTTAATTCATAATAAAATGAAGTTTTAAATGCTGTACTTGCCCACCAACACACAGGTGGTGTAGTAGTCATGGATGTGCTGAAGGGTATATTTACAATGTGAATCGAGCTCTTATTGTACTGGGTATAGTTTCTTGGACATATTACAATGCCATATAGATACATGATGTCAAAGAAAACTAAAGATAATGGAATAACTTAAATGAGTAGAGTATGTTTTAGTCAACAGGATACATGCTCAACACACAGTTCCATAAATGGAATCAGGTCTAACAAGGACATACAGATAAAATAAAAATATGTTTGTCCTTGTTTTTATGTGAGCCAATTCCATTTATGGAATTGTGTGTTGAGTGTGTATTTGTTGACTATAGCATACTCTACTTATATATGTGTCTCCATTATCTTTAGTTACATTTGACAGTCATGTATCTATATCACAGTGGAATATGTCCAAGAAACTATACCCAGCCATGCACTCTCATTGCACAGTTCTTTTAAACATCATAATTTACTATGTTTACTACTGCTTAGTTTAAACCATAGTTTCTGTATGAACTGATATAATCATGCGCTGTGGATTTTGTAGACGTGTTAAATAGTACTAGGCGTGTCCGTAAAGTAAGTACCGTTCTACTATTCGACAGTTCGGTTGGGAGCAGTTCCCTCACCCACCGTACAGCCCCGATTTGGCGACTTCTGACTATCACGAGTTCTTGAACCGGAAGCATGAGTTCGGAGGAGGACGCTTTGACGGTGATGACGACCTGAAAAACGGAGTTTAGTTGTGGCTGTCTTCGCTGGCGGCATCTTTCTTTGAAGAGGGAGTACAAAAGTTGATTCCCTGCTATGACAAATGCCTGTACGTTGGTGGCAATTATGTCGAAAAATAGGTTAAGGAATGCATTTTCATGTACAAATAAATATTCTTGTGAATAAAATTACTGTATCCTTTTTTTTTTTAAACTGGTACTTACTTTCTGGTCATGCCTCGTTTGTTAATAACTAAAATTTAAGACTCATTTACAAAATAAGTAATTTTTTTGTACCATCTAGCAATATTGTTTTGTGTGCAGAAAGTTCTAAAATACTGCGATACTCTAACTTTTGTTTCATCTAAGTGAGTTAATTTACTAGCCACAAAATTAAGTTAACTGCTACAGTGTAATTATATGTAGCACAGTTACTTTCTGCTTCTGATGGAATAAGGATTTTTTGTTTAAATAGTTAAAAGTTATTATTTTTAGGTAATTCTAACTCTTAATTGAAATTTGAATGAGAAAATAATTTTGTACATGTATTTAACACTTTTTTAAATTAACTGTTAAAATACAGCATTAAAATATTGTGTATGATAACTGCCTCTTTTTTTGAAACAAGTTCTTTTGAACAGGAAAATTACTTTTGTCTTCATAAGATGTAAAAAAAAAAGTGGTGTAAATGTGCAGTAATGCAGTGTCGCACCAGAACGCTGAAAATATGCAGTGGTCAATGTTATAGCTCTTCAAATTGATTCTGAGACCGGCCGAGAGCCAGCAGTGGCAGTAAGCCAATACCGTCTGCTGTATTCATGTAGGAATAATCATGTGCATGACCACAGACTCATGAATGATTTGTAGTGATTTAGTGTTTTGATGTATTTTCTCCACAGGGCCATTAATTTGTGTGTATTCAATGTTTCATTTATCAAAGTGGTCACGACTGACATTTGAACCACCGCCCAGAAATGTTCTAAGGCCAAGCTAATACATTTTTGAACATTTTAACCATAATCGACTTATTTAAAGGGATTTCAATCCTAGAGTCAACCTGTAACTTGTTTTTGTAATGTATAATTCACTTTGTGCCATTTTTCTATATTTAACTTAATAATTCATTTAAAATACAATCTCTGGAAGCTTCGAGAACAGTCATGTGTGTGACGCTAGAAGTAACAATGCCGCGATAGGTCATTAGCGATCCGAGGCCATGTTTCCCTTGGCAGTTCGTCGCAGGCTCTTGATGAGGCAAGATTCTGTCCGTGTACGCTCCTTCGTTATTTCGCTGAAGTAGGTTACCATAGTTATTTAATACACCGGATGATCATTTTCTTGTACACTTTTTGCCAAATATTTTCTCGGCAAATGCCAATACGCTTTACCTAAGAATGATTACCATAATTGATTCTTTTAACGTAAAACAGCGTGCTTGCTGCGTTCATGCCACTTGGCTAGGGACATTGTAATCAGCAGCCATCCCCCATCGATGAAGTTTGTTTACTGTTTTTAGGTGTCAGATGTGTCAGGGTATATTTGTATTATTCAGCCATGTAATTATGTATTATTTTCATGCGCCAGTTTTTATTTTACGGCCAGTTTTGTGAAACCACAGGCTCATCACCGCCACCGCCATTACAATCATTGTAGAGTGAACAAAGGGACATACATGTACATCATTTGAATGCGATTCACGTAAGTCACGTCTCATTTCTTGCATGTAAACACATTCATCAGTGAGTACCACTGTGGTTGTCATTGTGCCAGCCGTCACCATACCATAGCATACCTCGGAGATAGGTTCTACCATATGATTGCACAGTTGGGAACAACAGCATACATCCATCATCCACGCCTGCATCCCTATCAAAACTGTGGCCCATCACAGCGGCCATCAGTTCTCTGCCCTGTAGGCAGCGGTATTTTGTAATGCCGTGGGAGCACCCAGCACAACCCCACATTCAACTCATACAGCACATATAGGCTAGAGTAGGGTTTACTTCCGCAACCGCACCGCACACTGACGTTACATAAATAAATACAGGCATGTTTTGTAACTATTCCATAGTAAAAATTGTAAAGGGATGATTGTTTTCATGCTATTCAAGCCCATCGTACAGCTATGTTCATACCAGGTAAATAAAATCAGCACATTGCTGCACCTGGATGAGACGATCACTAGGCATGGGACCATACCACCCACCCTGGGATAATAGAGTCTTGAAGTGTGAGTATCGCTGGCGCCAACCTACGTAATCAACATCATCAACAACTCATTCTCGAAGGTTTGATCATATCTCGTAGCAACTGTGGCAAGTGTCGCCTTGAACATAGAGCTACAAGCTACAACGAGTTTAGCTTCATGCAATTGCAAGGCACTTCCCAGCTGTGTCAATGTAGACATTTTTTGGGGGGGGGGGGTGGGAATTTTCTTTTTGTTTAAAGAAAAAAATTGGTCTATCTTTACTAGCATAGTGCACACAGACAAACCCACCTGCATATGCAGCATTGTTGTCTTTGGCCAACAGAAAAATGTCTCTTGTTGTATTTTGTTTGATAGTGCTTTTGGTGTTATTAAATCCAAATGCCAAGGTTACATTTCAATTGTGCTGATTTTATTGGTTTGTTAACCTCGGTTACTTTGCTTGTATTGTCAATACTGCATAGAAATACTTAAAGGTGATTGGCAGTTGTTTCACTTCCTCCTGGACAGAGCTGTGTGCGAGGGAGGGTAGATATCTTACAGAGTGTTGCATATCATATGTGCTGTGCAGGTTTCTTCAGTTTATACACAGTATTCAGCAAAGTTGACATGGTTGCATTACACGTCTGACATATTTTCCCCACCATCCTGGGATAACATGCTGACTTGAAGCAGCTAGTAGCGTGGTTTGACGGCACAGCGTGCTGGTTGTCACAGATGTTGCTGATGAACCACCGACTACATCTCTCTACTTGCAGTATCACTAGTCTATGTCACAGCCTGTGCTATACAATACATTCATCCTCTATTTCAACTATGTAAGTGACATGCTTGAAACACAAAGTTTCAACAATAGCCTTGGCTTGTGTCCAGCACACCCCCCCCCCCTCCAGCCCATCTTTCGCACTGTGCTCATTTAGTGTGACCTACACTCGGTGAGTGTTTGTAAACCACAAATAATGCTTTGAAAATAGGTTTTTTAAAATTTACTCTTCAATGCCAACATTTTTCAAGTGTCTTATTGTTTTCATGTTTAAAAATGTCTGTTTATTATTTTTTTTATTTTCAATCTCCATCTTCTAATTACTCTTACGTTGTATCAGCTATGCTATGTGCGTATCCTTCCGCTGGATAATGACATAATATGTAACAGTTATCCCACATAAGATGTTTCTAAAGAGTAATAGTGTTTTATCTATGTTTTCAATATTTTAGAAGTGCTGATTTGTCCAATTTAACTTTTGTATATTTTGTATACAGTAATTGTTTATGTGTACGGACTAGTTTGTGCCGTGTGAAGTCACTCCCTTACGATGGTTTGGCGTCGGTGGCCACTATTGGAGACAAGTTGATGAGAGATGCTCAGAGGCGGTGTTCACCATTTTCTTCTAACCATTTTAGGTTTCAATTGTTTTGTATTTCAATCACCAGAACATTTTTATTGTTGTTGACCCGGGGCTCCTTAATATGTGCCGGCCGCCTCGTCCAGGGGCTTAGTTTGCTACAGTAATTTCCACCGTTAGCCTACGTGTATTTGTAACACATTAGTAGTCATAGTGAATTATTTTAATGTAAGATAATGTAATTTATGACACACTAATCAATGAAAGCCACATATATGTAGGCCAACACTTGTAAATACTGTACCATGCCGCATGAGTTACAAAACGTAAGTGTAATTCAGGATCAATAACTAGGCGGGAAGAGTGTGCAAACAATTTATTGACAAAAACCACACTGATACATTTAACTAGCATTATAAAAATGCTGATTTTCATAAGTGTACCATTTAATTATTCAGTAACATTGTCATATCACCTTTCTGTCAGATGAGATCTGAACATTAACATTTCACTTTGGAATACAACTACAACATACACTTTTACTGGTAACTTTGTGGCAATCTTCCTTCTTACAAATATGATCTTTTACTTCCTACATTCTTTTATGTGCACAAGAAGGCTACACGTATTGAGGTTACGAGAAACGTAACTGTAACATTCTTTTGGCACAAGAAATTAACATCAATACAGCACAAAGAAGGTCAAAAATTAAACGTCTGGTATTTTCAACACTGCGTTTAACTGCAGTGTATGCTTTGTGCAGAGCTTAATCTTCCTGGTAAAATAACCGGAAATTTATCCTGTAGTTTGGCCTACCTAGAGGTCGGGAACTTAGGAGATAACATTTATCCAGATGTTACGCAGAGGTGATAAGACCGGCCTCTAGAAAAACTGATAAACTGATTTTTTTTTGTATTTAAAGGTAGTTTATTTTTGACACTCCAAGTAGTTACGACATCAATGTATTGTTGTGTATGATTGCTATCAGCTATGGAATTAATAACTTTGGAGATTTTGAAGTCGTCCGCAAATAGCTATGCAGAGGAAAATTTGATAACTTTATGCATATCATGTATAAATATAATGAATAGCAAGGAAGATAAACAGCTACCTTGCGGGACCCCAGATAAGATATCTTGAAGTAAGTATTGTCTATTTTAATCATTAAGGGCGCGGTTCAGATATTCCGGTGTTTTGAGGACTTTAAAACTACATTTTATGAATAACTTTGTAATCGCAGATATTTGTGAATTTCTTTATGTAAAGAATATACTTGGTTCTAGCGGCAAATACTAACAGAACTGTAATATAAATGCGTATACCAAGAAAAAACTCGAACCGACTATAACTAATAATTTTTCATTATAGCATTTGTATTTTAACTACAGATTTTATGAAAATATAGTTATCGAAATTATTCTGCTGTTGTTTCATTCCCAAGGGCATTCTCTAGAGCCTAACATATCTAGA
>PNEQ01124457.1:0-20521 GCA_003012365.1 Medauroidea extradentata | reverse complement strand
ATATATATATATATATATATATATATATATATATATATATATATATATATATATATATATATATATATATATATATACATCTGTGTGTATATATATTTATGGGCATTCCCAGGCATAATTAAAAATAGCTTTTTATGGGTACTACCCAAAATTTCCCTTTCGTTTAGTCTGGTTTCGCTGTGGTGGAATATATATGTATGTATGTATGTATGTATATATATACACACAAGGAGGTGCAAGAATGGTCACGTGATTGGAACAAAGTGGTTATAAACATTCGTTTAGTATCTGCGTTGCTCTGCGTCGGTGCAAATATCAGGTAGTGGTATTTAATCGTAGCAAGCCTGTTGTGCCTGGCTGCCAACTGTATTTATGTTCTCTGACAGGGACAAAATCAATTCGTGTTGATCACAAAGCTATTTGTTACATATAGAAAAACAAGTTATTAATAAAGCCGCAAGTAGGTAACAACACCTTAAATTTAAACTTGTATGTTTTGTACCGCAGAAAATATTTATTACTGTTTCAGGAAGTGCAGTAAGATATATTTTACATCAGTACGGACGATGCTACTAGAAGCATGGGGCATAAGTGCGATATGCGTCAATAGCTCCCTTAGCGGATTGGAATAATCGACGAGATTCCTACCAACGTAAATACATATTCACCTAATGGAATTTTTTTTAACGCCTCTAGAGGCGCTGGTGAAATATGTCGCACCATATTATAGGGAGCTGCCAGTATTATTTGGTACAATCGTGTGAATCTATAGAATAATAGGCTATACACACTGTATTATCCATGAGGCGTTACTGTCATAAGTTGGCCTTATTCCTTACACCACTTAGAGCAAAAATTTCAAAAATGTGGGTCCAAAAATGTCTCATACATTTGGGTCCCTGATTAAATTAAAATCGGTAGGTTTACTGTATACGTCTTGTTTACTGGTGGGCCACATTTCACACGGGATAACATAAACAATCTGCACTAGTACCTAGACGCTTGACCTTATTGTTTACTTGGATGTTCGAATACAAACTATATATATATATATATATATATATATATATATATATATATATATACATAGTCTAATAAAACATCAGTGTACTTAATTTATATGGTTTTGGTTTTATTCGCCGAATTCCAAATGCTTAAATGCTTCGAATTTCTCTGAAAATACGGGAACAGGATCCACATACAATGCATATGATATATTTCCCTTTTCACACTGTGTATGTTGCAGTAATTCCTCGTGAATTACTCTGTATATAGGCAAATACACAGTGAAAGAGAGAGTGTGACTGGAGTAGGAAGGGAGGTAGGAATTCGAGACGAAGTTATAGCTTAATGAAAAAGTAAGTTGAAAAATGTAGTTTCAGTTTGTGAGGCATAATGGGTGTAACTATTACCCTGATAATCGGGGTTGAAATGACATTTCTTTAAATAAATTGAAAGCTACTTGCCTAAACAATTACATATCTGAACTCATGTTTTAATTTTATTTTGATGTCAATTTTCAGGGCAACATCACCCCTTATATATACACTTCACAGAGAAATGTAAATGTCATTTTCATCTTGCTGTTTCTGGGTCTTATTTACATTAGCTTTGGACCTTACTAGGTGTTGCAAATTTCTATAGTTGGTTCGGTATAAAATTAGCGCTTTAGAAACCTTAGTTACTCTATTCCTTTCAGATATATTTTTTCTGTAGTTTCCAGCCACTTTTTAATATAAACAGAACGACCTAAGTTACAGTCAAAGTGCATAGATTGCATTGTGCTGAGAACCTTTCATCTGAGGTTACAATAAATATTACTTTTTATTAATGTTGTGGACACCATGGTCTTCAAAGTACTCACTTTATCGCGAATCAAGTTCACAAGTTATTTAGTAGCAATTTTTTCTGAGTTTGCTGTTCGTATGTCGTAGGTTTAACGCTATAACTAAATAACTAGGTAGCTGGAGATATTTAAATATGTAAGATTGAAAATTGTTTTTTTTTTTTCATACACACAGTTATTTGTAGAAAAGAAAATTTATCACATTTATAAAAGTATACAAATCGATAGGAACAATCATTACGATAGTGTAAACATCTGCAGATAACTTAAATTTGGAAAAATTAAGTACCTAGTTCATAACTTAAATTTGGAAAAATTAAGTACCTAGTTCTTGCACTAAGCTGACGATATTTACCGTTCAAGTATTTAAAAAAAAAAATCACTTTCCCCACACATCCATTCTGTTAACACATACTTTTCCTAGTAATTAAAATTTCTAGTTAAAAAAAAACAGTTTGCCTGCATTTTCTATCGTTTATTAAATATTGTACATCGCAGATTGTGTGACAAATTTTTAATGCGTAAATAGAACAAAACTAGAGATCATCAAATATAACTGGAGGAGAAATTTGTGGTGGTTTCTCGACGCTTCAAATAACATACTATGACGCAACCAAAATATGAGAGTGGCATGAAATTTTTGTTTAGCAGAGGTTGTGATCCGGCGAGGCACCGTGGTCAGAACTACAGCAGCCTTGCAGTAAGTGTAACGTAGTTTCTCAATGGAGACAAGTCATTTCAAGATCGCGCGACCCACTTTCACCTAAACAGTACTCTCCCAGATAGCAACGTGAGTTTTCTGAAAAAGTTGACAAATCGGTACAAGCGATTAAACACGATACAAAAGTATTACAGAATAAATCAGACTTTCGCGTAACAGGATACGGTCCAAAGCGAACAGTTGGCGTTCTAGAACTGTTCGTAGTCGCTAGGACTGTTCATCTTCCCACCCTTCACTTTCTGAACGTTTGACAAATGCCGAGCTCTTGAACTAGGACACGTGATTAATATATAGAAAACAACACCTGCAAGCCATACATTTGTAAACTCTGAAGATGACTTGGAATCCATATTAAACGCAGCGAATACGGCTTCGGAGTTCATACATGAAGTACAGTAGCAAGGACCTGGTAAAATTATGTTCCTTTTGTAAGAAGATTCTAGTATTTGATCAGCATATTCGTTTCAAATAAATTATAAACTAAAGTGCGGATGCACAATGTAAGCTTGTTAGCTCATCCCAATAACTTGCGTAGGCTATATACAATTATTCTGTCGCAGTTACCTTGGAATTCCCAACGATATTCTGATGCAAAAGACCTCATTAATTTTCGTTCATAGTTTTGTGCGGACTATTAAAAATACTGAACAATAGTTCGTTGCTTTAGATACGTGAGTAAGAAATTTTGATCAGCGCTTAATATCGAGGTCTATAACGCTGGTGAGAGGTGACATGACGTGAGTATATAGTGAAGCGCCTGAATAAAGAGGCGGAGGAACCCGGAGATCCCCGAAAATACCCGCCGACCAGCGGCATCGTCCAGCACGATTCCCACATTTGAAAATTCGGGGTTCGACGCCGGGATTCGAACTTAGATCGCCCTGGTGGAAGGCGAATGGCGAATGGTCTAACCATTCGGCCGCCGTGGATACATAATTCCCAACGAGGTTCTCTGATGCAGAAGATTTCAATCATTTTCTTTCATATACATTTTATGGGGACTATTAAAAATACTGAACGATAGTACGTTGGTATGGGTACACAGAAAAATAACAGCACTTACACGAAGAGGCTGAACCAAAAAGTCTTCCAGGAATTATGTGGTATGTTCTCTCCCCTTGGTGTAACGCTTCCAGAGGTTTGCAGTTGGTGGGCTCCGTATCCATTTTACACAAGGCCAACTAGAGTTACGTTTAGGTCACCAATAAGCGCATATGTGACAGTCCTGTTAGAATAGTTTTATGTTGTCTTGTAATATTATTACTGTTATGCAAATATTTTATGATAGTGGGTGGCTAAGAAAAGTCTAATTTATATAGTGACAACAGGAAGCAGACATATGGAAGTCAGATCGTGACGTAACGTCGTACAAACAAATTCAACGCAATAAAATGAAATAAAACTGACGACATAAGAATCTCTTTTAAACATATAAAAAAATACGTTAAATTTATGTCTGGCCGTTCTAATAACCAAACAGGAATGAATTACTGAGAAAAATAAGCAGTGAAATGCTCTAAAATACTATGTAGGAGTAGGAGTGAAAATAGGGAATATTTAAACATGTTCTGTTCAAATCTGTTCGAACGTAGTAATGTGCAGGAGGGCGGCAAACTAACGTGCAACACACACACACACACACACACACACACACGGCAAATTAATTTGACAGTTACGTCTCCCGGTTTACTAATACTTGCACCGACTAACAATATTCGGATAGACATTTTAATATTCAGGAGTCACCGTGAGTCAATTATACCATTACGAAGCAATTGAAATTTGACAAAGAAAAAATATGTCCGAAATTATGCTGAACTGTTCTGTTCGGAAAATGCGGCGGCGGGACGCTAACAACACTGAGATGGAGGTTTCAACGGGAACTATTCGTTTCGAAACCTCCCAGTGCGACATGGCAGGATCTCGGCAAGCCTCCTGGACTGGCCAGCTGGACATCCTTCCTGCATTCCTTCAGTGGGGATCGAACGACGCAGGACCTAGACCTGGGGTAGCTCGGCGTCTCTAACACGTCCACTCGCCATCACAGATCATGGCACAGTGTCCGTGCTTATTCTTTGCTAGTCCACATCTAACATAAAGTATGCAATCTCTGCTGCACTTAAAATATTCGTTACGCCTCGCCCAAATCACTATCGAGTGTCCGAGAGTGTGCTGCACTAAACTGCGCTATTATTTACGTACTGAGCATTCGTTATAAAAATATTATTTACATTAACACTTACAAATTCAAGGAATTAAATCGGCTCTAATACAACATAAATACAAATAAAATTCAAATGTTGAAATTAACATGACCAGGTTTTAAAGTTTAAATTCCTGTAACTGAGGGAGCAAACCTACAGGTTAGAGTGTGCCGTGAATCATCGTTTGGTTTCCAGGATATTTTATGTTGTTAAGGTGGCCGCCTGCCCAGGCCGCCGAACGGTGTGCATAGTTTCGACAGTTACAAGATTGTTCGAAAATTGCTCTATATACATTGGTGGTGTTTACGTAGCTTAGAATGATACACGTGTGTTTACCTATTTCACGCTTATCACTAATCATAAAAATATTTTCTAGCCGCCTGAAATGGCGAAAGTGGATATTTTTGCCGTCCTTTCTTTAGGTAAAAAAACTTTCCCGTCGAATATTTGAAAGGTACAAACACACCGTTATTTTGTAAAATTGCACCATAAAATAATAGGGTCACCATTGAACTTCTCATAGAGGCCAGTTGTTGACGAGAAGACTGCGCCTAAGAGTCAAGAGTGAGGCTTGATGCGCATACTGTATCGTCCATATCGCTTCCGCACTTGTCGGCTTCGGACGCGCAAAATACTTTCACCCAGGCGGCCCGCTTACCATTTTTTTAAATATTCACTCACTCATTCAGTAAGTAAAAAAAAACATAGTTTCACAAAATTAAATATTCTATTAAATTTCTGATATGACATTTACAAGTTGTCAATAAAATGCACTTGTTCATTAAACCAACTGGACAGTGTTAGCCTGTACAAACATAATTCAATCCACATTTAAATTTATAAGCAGCAAAGTAATATTGGCGTCTAGAGGAATCTGACAACCATATTAAACTGACAACCTCACATTAATGAAAGTATGTCGGAGCTCTTAAAGTAAACCATAGCACAAAATTGCCTTGTGGGCATTCCCTATACGGGAATGTTTTGATTTTGTCGATTTGAGGGTTGACTCATTTTTGTATTACACTGTCCAACTATGCCAGCAGGTGGCTTACACTTTCCTTCCTACCTATCTCGATTCCCGACAGATGACATTAGAGAGGGATTAGTGTACTATGTTTCGCATTATTTCAGTAAAATTTGGCGGCTACTTATAGGCAATAGGTTAACTGTTAATATTTTGTATATTTGAGGCAAATTTAAACAAATTTACAACACAAATGGTGAAATGGACATCTCAGGTCAATGTTAGAGTTGAATATTTCATCATTTGAGACACATATTACAAAATATTAACAGTTATTGCCCACAAGTATCTGAAAATTTTCGCTGAGGTTATACGAAACACAGTGGGCCTATAAACCTGGCTTGTCGTGTTACGCTAAATTACAAAGCTATGTCTCGAGTTCATTGTTTATGCTTTAGTTATATTTTATATACCAATCTGTAGATACGTTTTTTGTCGATTGGTAAGAAACGGTAAGCCTAAAACCGTTCTACTCTAAGAATTATCCTTAATGAAACTTCAGTTTGAAAAGCTGTCAGCTAGGAATTAAAAATCATGCGTTGGATCACCGTTGATATTTGTGCACAAATAAAATTTAAACAATGTGCTTAAGATTTCATAAAAAGTATATTGCGTAGTATAAAATTAAAACCAAATGAGCTAGTATTATACTTAAATTTCTGCAAGAAATATTACATGTAGCGCAGAAACAATCTCTCGTATTTTATTACTATACTAAATAAATGTATATCGAAGCAACCAGCCCTGTAAAACGACGACTGGAGAAGTTATAAATAAATGTTGGGAATTTACTTCGTGGCGAAAGGGATACTGCACTGGTAAAATGTGGACTAAAACACAAGCGTGTGTGAGTCACTGTTTTTAGACGAATTTCCCATTACTTTGGTAAAATCAGTTTTCTACTCTGCTTCTCTTTTTTGAAAAATTAAGACATTTGCGTTAAATAATAGGTATACAATAACATGTAATCTCAAAAGAACATAACTTTGTATAAAAGTATATGGTGTGTAACTGACGATACAAAAGGGAGCTGTTACACTTACGGTGAACGCAATACATCGCTAGAGTAACATTAAAAAACGTATTCAGTATGCGTATCAGCACAGTTTGATTCGTTCGCTTTTGTAAGTAAGTAATGTGAACACGTGTTTATCAGAAAGGTAATCTAAGAAATGTATGTTTGCACCGTAAATTTTCAGAACAAAAATTAACAAAAAAATAGCAGTATCATTGAACTTCCATCAGTTAACGCAATTTATCTTCTTTTAATTATATCATAAGTTTTACACGAACTGTAGTGTACTAGAAGAAATCGCAAGTGAATTTTTTACAATATTTTTTTATTTGTTTTTCTCAAACTATTGTTACTTGCTTTTTATTTTTTCTTTGCACAATATACTTACAAATCCTGATGAAATTTGAAATTCAAATTCTCTGAGTAATACAAACTACTTGAAATCCGAATTTCTTTTCCATTAAACTACTTGTCTTTTTTTTTCTTGCGATTCAGAATTGTACTTTCAGTTGATACTCTTCGGGTTTCTGTTTCATTCAGGACAGTAATGAGGACGTATGCACCACGTAAATAGTTATTTTACTCGGCTGTGGATAAGTTTGAAACTGTAGATAGTAAGAGGGATTTATTGGACAACACAATGCCCTCCGAGACGGTGAAAGATGTGTTCAAAGTACAGAGTTGTGTAAACGTTCTTGACATCATAATTGGTCTCGGGAAGAAATATATTACCTTTGCATCGTTAGCATCTCAAGGGTACCAGCAACAAATGATAATTGTGAACGCACTTTATCCGCATATGGTAATGAGCTGACAGAGGAGATACGTAACTAAGTACATGCAATTTGTAAATTATAGCCGCAGAGTATTTTAACAAGGTTAGGTAATGATGTATGCCATTCGAAAAATACGTCTTTACAAGCATGATTTTTTTTTTTACTTAAAGGCAGAAGTTATCAGATTGAAAGCTTGTTTTATTTTTCACACCTTTCTTTGTCACGTTTAGATAAGTTAGCTTGCCCAAACACTTATAAATATTTAAAGGCCTATATTTGTAAAGTTAAGGGGGAGTGTTAGGCACTTTTGTTGTTTATTCAGTTTATGAGCCATAATGTTTATTCAGATTGTAATGTATCAAAATTTTCTCTTCGATATACATAGGATATAATCTTGGTAAACTGTTTGATATATGTATAAATGGAATCTTTCATTAATTTGTCATACAGAATAATCGCAAGAGAACTATAGGTTAACTTTCAAGAATTCTCTTGCAATTATTCGGCGTGACAAATTAATAAGACTCCATTATTATTTGTGACGAACAGTTTACAATGAATATATCCTATGCTTTGCCAAAGAGAAAATTTTGGCAATACAGTTTAAATAAAAGTTATAGATAAATCAAATGAAAATACAGTAAAATTATCCTAACACTCAAGTAAGTAACCAGAGCCAAGAAATTATGAAAATCTTGATGTTTATATCCGATTCAAGAGTAAATGTAAATGTCTTGTGCATATACTATTTTTGCTGATTTGTTTGCCAATTACAATAATGTCCTCTGTATGCCTTTAAGTCTCTTCCTCCCTACCGAGCGAGGTGGCACAACGGTAACACGTTGAACTAGGGTTCGAGAGGACCCAGGTTCGATTCCTGGATCCAGCCATCCTGATTTCCTGACATCACTCCAGGCGAGTGCTGGGATGGTTCCTTAACAAGGACCATGGCCGATTCCTTTCCCAGCTCCTATCATTGTACCAAGTTGTGTATCACAATCTCTAATGATATCGCTGTCGACTAGACGTAAAGCCCCTTCTCTCTCTCTGTCATACATATGTCTTTTAAAGTCTTGTTTTATGAAGGAGCTTTCTTTGATTTCTCCAGTGTCTTTAATAGCAGAGTTACATTTCTTCACTGCAATGGGTTTTATATTAATGTTATTAATTTTTCATTATAAATTCTAGTTTTATATTTGTCTAACAGCAACAGTTACATATAACATAGGCTGGTTATTTTTAATATTTATATATTAACGTATGTGCAGCAGCGTATTTATGTCCCCGCCGAACTTGCAGACGGACTCAATGCGGAAACTTTAGAAAACACATATAAATTTGGTTAGAAGCGTAAACGTAATATAAGAATTTGCTGCGAGCAGCGCAAAGAACAGTCTACTCGGAATCGCACTTCCTTTACATTTGGCGGCTCTTGACCAAATGAACAGTAATTTTGTGGGCGTCGGTACTGGCGTATAAGCGTAAGTAATGTCTGTGACGGTCGATCAGGTAGACATACTGTAGACTCGTCCCAGCAGTAGTCGACGTCGTAAGGTAGCAATATTAAGACTGTTTTGTACCCGAAACTTTGAAATTTTGTAATTGTACCAAACACTTTCCAACTCTTATATTACATTAATAATAATTTTCCACAGATAAAATTTTTTGGTTCCATAACTTTCGTAAAACCGATGTCAAACTAGCAATTTGACAACTTTCGCTACTTACCCCTAGTAAAAACTATTCAAACGATACGAATGAAATAATTGAGAGAGAAAGTAAATGTATTAAGCTACAGAATGGCACTATTTATTTCATGTAAAAATTTTTGTATTATTATTTTTTAATTAGCCTAATTTGTGCGTATATTTGAGTACTTGTATTTTAAATTATTATTTTTACGTAAAATAAGAAACATGCCATTCTGTATCTTAATGTACTTACATTCACTCCAAATTATTTCGTTCATGTGTTTTGAATGGTTTTTACTTTGGGTAAGTAGCGAAAATAGTAAAATCGCTGCTATAACCTGTGCTTGTACGAAAACTATAGAACAAAAAAAAAAAACATTTTATTTGTGGGAAATATTTATTAATGTAATTTGTAATGGCTGGACGGTGTTTGCTACCGTTATAAATGTACGACTTTTTTGGTGAAGATACTACTTCCTTAGGTGTATGGAAAGAATATATCGAGGGAGCGACCGGAATACTGAATCGTGCTTGTATTTATATAGCTTTAGGCAGTAGTACGTTTTGTTATCAAGTAAATAATTAAAAACTGTTGTTTTAATAAGGGCTTAATACCACAAAATAAAAAAAATTGAAAACATACATATTTTTATAATTTTTAGTATGACAATATCCATGTCTCTGTAATAACCAATTTAAAAAATAACTTACGTTTTGATTTAAAATTAATTTAACTATTAAAAAATTTCGCTTTGAGGTTTACGGTTTCTAATAAAAACGGGTGTATTTTTGAAATTCTGTTGCTGTTGAGATATGAATATTATTTATAAAAATTAATACTTTCTTTTTTTGTGGATTTTGTGGTTTCAACCCTTTATTTATCTAAAAACCTTCTTTAATTTTTTATAACGAAGCATACTACCGCCTAGAGCTGTATGAATCGACGTACATTAATATATCTACTCGACAAAAAAGTTCAATTGAATTACTATGAATAGTTCAGATACTGTCTACGATTGAGTATTCCAGTCATTCGCTCGAATACTACCTAAGATTAGCCTGCTGGTAACCTAGAAAAGTATTCACGCTTTCAATAATTCACGGAACCATGCATGTCTTGCAGACTTAGGCACAGTCTGGTGATCGGATAAATATTGTTACATGACTGTACAAACCTATGTAACCTCAGAGGTTACTTAATATAACTGGAGACCTGAAAAATTCGCTTTTTACTTTGTGTACAGGCTAGAATTCAAACAACAGTGGAAATGACTTTTTTTTTATTGAACTCATTTAACGCAAGTCTGGCTTTGTCAACGAAAATCTGTTACAATAAACAATAAAAAAAAAACGTGGCTCTGACTCTTAGATTCGCTGCAAGGGAAACCTAATTTATGTGATGATTGCAACGAATATATTTACCGATAAAACTTAAGCAACCAGCTAACGATTACCAGGCCTTATTAAAAAAAAATAACTAGGTGCTGTTTACATTTGTGTCGTAATAATTACGTCATTTACAAGATAGATTGCAGCCGCTTCTGCATCTGACAATTCAGAACTGAAAGGACTTCATGCTGAAACTCATCTACAGATAGCAATCGTCAGGACGTGGCACGCTGTACTTGCATGTTTCTCGTGCGGTAATACGTGTTGCGTGTCACAAAATTACCGCGTGTTTTGTGGCCCGAGTAATAAGCTCCAATGAAATAAGCTCTGTCCATCCACGGACTATGATATGCGCTGCTGTCAGTCTGAGCGTACCTTATTAACATATCAAGCTAATGACGTGGCTAAGGAGAGGCAGGTCGGGTGCGTCGTGCGCGATAGTAGAAACCCAGACGATTTGTCTCCGTGGAATCACCGGGCGTCATCTAGGAGAGCCCCGGCCATGACTGCCATTACGGCGCGCTGCTACGGCAGATATTTATTAATAAAGCGATGATGAAGTAAGTCTGTTCGTGGGCAAATAGAGATTGAATATCTCTAGGGCACGTGATAAACTACGTGGCGGAACAAAAGCTGAGTTCGTTACTTCGCTGCGGAACGCTGACGTTTAATGATGCTTGGCTGCACACCACTGTGACGAAGGTTTGACCGCTGCTTCTGTTGGGACAAATTTAAACTTTTTAAATAATCTTTGTGTAAAGGTGAACCGGTGTCTTTAACCTATATTTAGGCGTAGAGATTGGGATTTATGACGGGAAAATTTGATTGCTTGCTTACTTTGAACATGTCTGAAGCTTTTTCGGTATACGAGACTGTTACCCTATTTGACAGAGCCAATAAGAGTCCTGCTAGTGACTGGTCTATAGACAGCTGTGTAATGTCGGGCAGGCATTATCCAAGCATGTTTGTGACTAGCAATTGCTAGGGCTAGGAATATTTCACGAGTTCAACGAGTAACGTGCTAGAATCCATTATCCTGTGTATACCGAAAGCCTGCCATTTGTCCATTACCTGCTACTCATTCAGACAACAGACAATGAACGAATAGACGGGGCTTGAGTATGCATAGGACATTGGATTCTAGCATGCAGGTAATTGAACTCGCGAATTTTTCCTAGCCCTAGCAATTGCATTGGCTTCAAGGGTATATTGGCATAAGAAGCTTCGGCAATAAATCACCTTGTCTACTGTTAGAGTAAAAATTATACAGACCGAGAAGACTCTAAATAGAACATTCTAAGATAACAGCTCACTCACTGATCGGTAGAGACCCCTGTTTTTCGCGAAAAGAATTTTGCCTCACTATGTTTCCGTACCTCACGCGCACATCTGCAGTTCTGCTTCGTGGCCAGTGATTGGATATTTTAACTATCACGAGTCTTGGGATTCTACCGGCATATCACAGACGTGTGGTGTTGCAGGCACGTTATTGAAATTGGCTCAGTCAGATGAGATACGGCTCTTCACATAGACACGCTGCCAATAACCATGAAGCAGAATTGCAGATGTGTGCGTAAGGTACTAAAACAAAGTGGGGCAAAATTTTTTTCGCGAAATATAGGGGTCCCTACTGATCGGCGCCACAAAGCTCTAAGAGAAGTAAGTATTGGAAGGGAAGACAGACGGTAGTGTGAACGCGCTTGGGCTTAAGGATCGTCCCTAATTAGTACATTAGCACTATTTCAGGATGATTTGTTTATTCTAATTTTTCCAAGAACAATACATCTATTAAAGTAAAACTTTTTGAAGCAAAGACGAAAACCGTATCTATGTTTTATATTCTAAGTTTTGATACTGGAATATCATTACGATTACAAAAAACGGAATTTCAACGAAATGTTGTAATACGCGCCATTTATTTGTAATACATGTACTTATATTAAACAAATAATCTCACTATAGTAACTTAGATGTGTCCTTCGTGAATATACAGGGTGTTCACAAAAAACACCGACAAACTCCGACAGGTGATTCCTAGTGAAAAATAAAGCAGGAAATATGTATGACACTTTGTACGTAATCGTGATATTAAAGGAGTAATTCGCATTTGAAAATCAAATTTTAAAACTTTGATTTCCCCATAAACCGAACAGTGATCGACGTAAACTGACAAAACTCAGGATATTACTTCAAGACAATAAGACCGACAAACCAACAGTAAGCGTTAGTTGATACCTTCTACCCTTGCGAAAATAAAAGGGGTGGCCTCCCTTAAATTGCTGACAACTATTTTATCGTGCGGAATAAACCAGTCACTCGTGTACTCAGTGTTGCCTACACGCTAGGCTGTGTTTCATCACGCCAATACTTGACGTGCGTTTTGCACGAAAACTATGCGTCCTAGACAGTCGCTATAAGAGGACCTTTTTTATTACTAAGTTCACATTTCCCAATAGTTCACTCTTAAATGTTGGATTATCCTGACGATAAAAAAGTTGTCAGCAATTTAAAGGAGGCCACCCTTTTTATTTTCGCAAGGGTAGAAGGTATCAACTAACGTTAACTGTTGGTTTGTCGGCTTTATTTTCTTGAAGTAATATCCTGAGTTTTGTCAGTTTACGTCGATTACTGTTCGGCTGATGGGGAAATCAAAGTTTTAAATTTGATTTTCACATGCGAATTACTCCTTTAATATCACGATTGCGTACAAAGTGTCATACATATTTCCTGCTTTATTTTCCACAAGGAATCACCTGCCGGAGTTTGTCGGTGTTTTTGTGAACATCCTGTATATCCGTATTAAAACCCTTAACTAACTTATTTTTTTTGGTGATAATAATGACTTAAGCGAAGCGTATTTTCTGTTCCTTTTACTCTTCTACACTCACAGGTACTCCTTCTTATGGGTTAACGTCAAGGTTGGTTTCCACCCCTCAGAGTACCCAGACGAAAACACGCCCAACTTTTGTTCAAAGTGTACGTCCGTAGATCGCTTGTTCATGTCTCGGTTACGTAGGGACGCTGCTTAAGAGGGCATGGTATATAATTCAACGCTAACAGCATTAATCTGTAACTGTACGTTTATTGAAGCCAATTTGCGAAAATTAAACAATAGCAATCCTAGGCAATATTAGCCAACGTTTTAAACAAAATTGTTTCCAGTGTTACAAACTTCTGAGGTACAATCTCTGACGCCGGAACCTCGTGGATTTAACTGTAACGAATTAGTAATTCTGGATAAATATTTACTCATAAAGTTGGCAAATACTATTATCTAGGATTGCCATCAAGTATTTTTATCAATATTGGTTTTGAAAAAAACGTAGAAATAAATTGATGTTTTCAGCGTGTATTTACCTACCAGGCACTCTTAAGGCCTTGCTCTTTAGTTTTGCAGTAGTTTCGAAATTAATGTTTTAACGCAAATTAACACATATATCAAAAAGGAATTCTCGCAGTTTTAACACCTATATATCATCGTTTGTATCTGAATTTTTCGGTTGCAATACACTAAACGGATTTTTAGATTTTTGCCCCTGAAATATCACAAATTTTGTTGTCAAAATAAGCCAAATTAAGCAAAATAATTGTTTGCTAGCAAACGGTACATTATTTTTTAAAACACTCTGGCAAAATTGTGTACAGTATTACTTTACACAGTCTGAATTTTTTTTCAAAGCACATGGATTTAAAAAATGATCGAGTAATTAACAATTGCTTGAAATAAATGAAAGATCATGGCAGGCGTTGAAACTAGTCGTGAGCGTATAGAGTCGGCCTTAAAGTCCTCGCTTCCATGTCCCGAATGCGCCCGTTGTAGTCCAATAGCACGCAAATAATGTCTGTAGCAGTATGATATTAATCTACGTGTTGAAAGTCAAAAAATCGAACTATAGATGTCAGTACGTATTTTTCTCCTTCATTTTAAAGAAGACTGAGATCTCAAGCTCTAAAAACTCACATTTTTAGCAGTTTTCTCGTCTATAATTACACACATTAAAGTAGTGTCTGTAGGTAATAGTTTTTTACTATTTTTGGAAAGAAGCTGTATTCCCAGAATACTTGTTTGCAGAATTACCGGTATACACCCACACACACTGAGTTTACAGACTAATGCGTGCTCGCGACTATCCCTCTGGTGAAAATAAAAAAAGTAGTTTACATGGCTGACAATGGTACGGGTGGTTATGAATAGTGCCGATTTTATGTGTGGAGCACTAAAGTGGTACGCAAAGCTTGTGAAATATATATTTTTAATAGAAACTTTGAGCAGTGTCCATATGATCGTATTTGTATAAAAACCCACATAAAGACAATAAGACGTTAACAGTTTCTCGTAAAACATTATACGTGCGAGATACTATAATGCTGTTCATACGCCAGGCGAGGATATCTCTTGATTGAGTAATGCATGGCAGGAACATTTGGGGACCTAAATTCCAAACTATGCAAACTCCAAAATTTAAGAATTATCAAAAAAAGATTATTTCTTCACTGTGGGCATCTGTTTATATCAGAAATATGATACTACAGGAGTAAAAGTATTGTATTTTAGTTAGTAACCGATTTAAGATAGAAATAAATGCACACGAAACAGATATAATTATTGTGACTATTTCATACATTTTTGAGTTAGCATGGTTTCGAATTCAGGTCTTCATTTGTGTAAACTGTGACAAGTTTTCATGTGACGTTGCCATACGTGTATTGCGACGGGTTGTCGCATCGTTGTACAACTTCTGTGAAGTGTAAGTTCTATAGACCAAAATTTAGTAGTGACAATAGTATGTTTGCCGGTTGCATTCATAGACGTGTAGTAGTCAGTCGACTTTTGTGCAGCCGGTTTGTCTTTTAGTTAAAAAATAATAATTCTGATTGAATAGTAAAAATTAAGTCAAACTTGTTTTATTAAATCAACACAGTGATTTGCATTATTTTTGGATCTCAAAAGAGCAAAATATGTATTAATTTTCTTCTTATGTGAAGGTGTCATTCGTCTGTGTATTTACTCGCATTTCGTTTGCATTTTGTTATTCTTCCATTAAATAAGAATTATTTTTTTCTGCTCCAGGACGATTCTACTTTCTTACGTAACCAAATTAATGATTCAATGTGGCAACCGCTTCTTCTTCATTCCTTTCAGTCTGACAGGTGTTCGTAGTAAACATTTCAATCTTAATTATACGCTTCAGTACACCTTCGACGACTTGCCTGGACTTTCTCACTCCACTTTTACTTCAATCTGCGGTCCGGACATGTTCGTAGTTAACGTTTACACGGGGATTCTCAAGTGCACTCAAAGTTGAGTCCGGAGTGAAATGTTACCCTGCACGTTTTTCATGTTTGTCCCAAGATACTGTTAACTGTTATCTAAGTGGAGACAGTACTTCTAAAGATTTCACGCCCTTGAGTAAGTAAGCCCGTGTACCGAGACATGAATCTTGACACGTTTTCTCTGCTCCAGTGTTGGACGAAATAACAGATGATATTTTCATTTATCTTTGTCTGATGGACAGAAATAAAGACGAAACGCCCATTCGTATAACGCACGAAGCGAGCGGAATAATAAAACGTAATTTTCCACTTAACTAACCTCGTACACTCGTCTGACAAATAAATGCAGTGTACGGACTGGCGCACTGTTCAGATGTGGTGATACACCGACATAAACTGCAAGTATTATCAGGCGTTATTCATATATGCTTGTATACACACAAATGAGACAATATGACAAGAAAGGTAACGGACATACGTCATAGGTGCTCTAGCCATGTGTCGTACCATAAAAAATTAATAGCAAGACCTTGAAACAATAGTGGAAAACGAGCTTAATTTAGCTGTATTCAAATCCTATGAATACTATAATAAAACCCTCGAGGAATTATGTTAGTCTTGGAAAGTTTCTGTGATTAACGTCTGTGACCTATGAAAGAGTTTTGAAATGGGTGTGTATGACTTGATTTATTTTTTGGACATATCCTATTGCGATTATGTATACTGTGGTTAAGTGTAAGACAAGGCGACTTCGCCTTAACTTCGTCACATAAAAATTAAGACGAATAAATAAATAATCATAATAATCGTCAGAGTAAGCTTAGTCAACAGGATACAACATAACATAAATATCCAAAACTGTAATCGGGTCAAATAAAAAGATCAGCAGAATAATAAAATAAAAAGAAGAAAACCCGACACACTTTCAAATCAGATAACCTAGGTTTTAGGCCTGCTTTAGCAAAGGGACAAACTGAAAAAATGTATGAACAAAAATAAAATAAAAATACGGCACAGCGATAAGACGAAACAAAACGCAGTAGTTTATTGGACACGGACGGAAAAAAACCGACGTGCAACATAACGATGTGACGAAATAAAACACAATAGTATTTCAAACAGAAGAACGACGTTTCGGGATCTGAATCTGTCCCATCAAGCAGATGCGCACAGGGCGCCTGATGACGACAAACAATTCCAATTTCCGAAACATCGTTCTTCTGCCTGGATAGCTACCGTGTTTTGTTTCGTCTCGTTGTGTGTTGCATGTTTTTTTTCTGTTCGTGTTCAGTAAACTACTGTGCTTTGTTTAGTCTTATCGTTGTATCGTATCTTTATTTTACTTTTTGTTCATACATTTTTCAGTTTGCCTATTTGCTAAATCAGGCCTAAACCTGAGTAATCTGCCTTGGAGGTGTCTGGTTTTCTTCTTTTAATTTTACTATTCTGCTGTCCTTTTATTTTTCCCGATTCAAATTTTGGAATTTTATGTTGTGTTGTATCCTGTTGACTAAATCATACTCTGATTCTTTTTATCTTACCTTATTCTCTTTATTTTTCTTTGACAGACATATACATCGCAATGGAGTATGTACAAAAAAATAAATTCAGTCACCAACTTCTGTATTTTACTCTTGGCATCGTACTGCAACGGTGCATGTCCCCAACAGCAAGAAACTTTCAAACCATAATTCAAACGAGGTACACAGCGAGACCCACGACTAGTCACGAGGAGTTTATTGGGGCGAGGAAGAACAGAAGTACAATGATAAATCTCATTGGCTGTAAGCAAAGTCCAGTATTTTTTCCCGAAAGCACTTTTCCGGGTAGGAAATTTGCCGCAGATAGAACACGGAAGGTCGTGATGAGAGGTGGATTTTTTATAGCATGGTTAACCTTGGACGCAAAAAAAAACTTAGATATTTGGAGAAATTCAAGGAAATTAATTGAAAAACGAAATTGCCGTGAATATGACGTACAATATGGCGTCACATGCGATTCGATAAAATTTATTAAATAAGTTTGAAGGTAGAATCGAAGTGAAATACTATCATGTGAACGGGCCTTTAGGCTCAGGAGGTTACCAGTACCAAAGTGTAACTACAGACAGAGTTACAATTTATAGAAGCACGTAAACTTCTCTGTCACTTCTGTGATTGGATGACTGCAAACTCGTGTGCAAAGGTTACACTCTGTATGTTTAACTTACCCGATAAATCTGCACGAAAACTCTCGCAGGCTCCCGCGCAATATATTCCTTGTCAGATGTACGAATGGTCACTATCTGGAGCAACAGTCAATGATCAATAAGCTGAGAGAAAAACGTAAAGAGGACTGCGGAGGCAAGTCGGCGAATCGCTGAACCCGCCAACATTTCCATGTCTCAAGTCATTGAACTCTGATCTACATAAACAAACGACTGCTGTGATTTATGCAAAATATTCTATTTGAATCAGTTAACAGAAAGAAGCTTGTTCATCTCTGAGAGCTTAGATGAAGATGATTCCACTCCTCCTCGGCTATTTGTTGCTTCTACAAAATTGTAACTCTGTCTGTAGTTACACTTTGGTACGGGTAACCTTCTGGCCCTAAAGACCCGTTCACACGGTAAAATTTGGCTTTAATTCTACTTTCAAATTTATTGAATTATTTTATCGAATGGCAAGTTACGCCATATTTAACGTCATATGCACGGCCATTTTGTCTTTCAGTTAATTTCCTTGAATTTCTCCAAATATTTTAAGTTTTTTTTTAATTTTAATTTTTGGCAATGTTAATGCAAATAAGTTAGTAACTGAGCTTAAAAGGCATTATTATTAAGATGCACATAAACGCTAAATTCTAAAAATTAAGTAAACTAAATTAATATCATTGGTTTAGGTTCAACGAATTATTTTCGTGGCACGCAGAACGAATACACAATTTTAAAACACCTTCTTTATTACTGAGCATTTATTTAGTTGGAATCATTAAGATACTTTGCTGTTTGAAAGCTTCAATGTGTATTGAGTACGTTCCATTGAACGACTGTAAAGTAACATTCTATTTAAAAAGTTAAGTTCAATAAATTGTAGATAGGGATGTGATACGGTCTTCAGGCTCGCGTGCTGTGGTTTTTACCGTGCTTTTTGTAAAATACTCACTTGGATTTTGGCCCTTTTAGACATCCACGGGAAAGATACAAAAGTCTTTCGTGTACGAAAATTACTATATACTACTGAATATAATATCTATCGTGTAATATTTGTTTCCGTTTCGGTTGTTCGTGAAATCGGGCCTTTTGATCCATGGACCATGAAGCTATATAATCACAATCTGAAATGACACTTATCTAACAACAAAATAATAAAAGAAAGTGGGTTGCATTCCACGTTACCCGACTTTTTTGTGAAACTGCATTATGTGTAGATTCTATGTCAGCTGTATGAACTCGTCACAAGCAACGTTTTATTCTTCTTACTACGTCATTGAGGGCCTCCAGGGAAGGAGAAAAATGATGGATGTCATCAAAATATGTTGACCAATGAAAAAAGTTTGTCAAATCGTGATTGCGAAAGAGAAGTGCTCGTTGATCTGATGAATTCGTAGACCAGACCGTTTCCCATATGTGCTCCTGACTTATTGGTCTACGAAAGTACAACACATTTGTGAAGATGGCTATGCAGCACTTTCAGAACGTACCTAAATACTTTTTCCGATTCCTCGTAAAAATTAAAAATTGCACGTTTTCAAATGTACTGGTCAGATGGATAGGAGACTATTTGTTTGTCCTACTATACATTTGGCTGTGTATTTTCCAGACGTAAAAATTTTATTACTGCGACTGCTTTAAGCGAGTAAGCGTTGGATGTGTTAAATTCTTCATTATCGTAGGACAAGCGCTTTTTTGTACAATACATTAGGACAAACATTTTAGGGCAGACTAGCTATAAAACATCGAAAACTCACATTAGGACAATTAATTTCAGGAGAAAAACCGCATTCACTTTTACGTGGTTGCCTACCTGTTGCTTGAACGAAATTGCACTACGCCTGAAGAATTTTTTTTACTGTGTTAAAATTACTAAAAATATGTTTGGTGTTTGAATGACTCCTGTATTGGGTTAGCTTTATAAACAGTTATAAACATATTTCCTGCAACTCTGCAATATTCACTAGCAATGCCGCATGTGCATAAAATAGTTCAGTCCAAATAGTTTTACCTACAAATAGGAAACATATTACGTATGATGACGTAATGGTAGTTTAAAAATACATACTATAAAAATACAATTTCGAAACCTAAACTGTTTTATTTTCTTTTTCAGACAGTTGCGTCTATTAATGTAATATCTGGATGCAAACAAAACTACAATCGAGATATTGATGCGTTGTCACGTCCAATAAGTAGAGACATGAACTTTTCGCGAAAAGAATTTTGCCCCACTTTGTTCCAGTGCCTTATGTGCACGTCTGCAGTTCTGCTTCATAGATATTGGCAGCGTGCCTTTGAACTGTGACGTTTCTCATTTGACTGTACCAATCACAATAAGGTTACTGTAACACCACACGTCTGTGATTTGCGTGTAAAACCCCACG
>PNEQ01124456.1:0-20516 GCA_003012365.1 Medauroidea extradentata | reverse complement strand
CGGTGGACAGCGAGCTCGGGGTCACCGGTGGGTGGACTTTTCGGGTGATCGCGGCCGGTACCTGCAACATAATTAACGTCGTGACCGATCAAAAGCCGCCGGAGGAAGCGCCTATTATTTTCGTCGAAAGAAACTTTAAGTATCTACCTCTCGTGACGCAACCCGCAGTGCGTGAGTCCCTTAGGCCGATTTAAAAAGATACTTCTTTGTTATTTTATTTCAATTAAAGCTAGCCGGGCATACTACAACATAGCTTAATACGAACCCAATCATCCAGAATTAATTACGTAAGAGACAGAGCAACGACACCTCTTATTAATACCAAACGCGAGCGAACGAGAACCAACAACAAAAAATCGTCGCACAGGCTACAATGACATGCTCATAAAATAAAAGAATAAACATTATTTGTATTTTTAAAAAAAATATTGAACTTTTTAAATTTTTATTTTCAGTTTCAGCAAATTTTTATAAAATTCAAATAATTTTTAGACTTAAATTTTATGAGCATGTCATTGTAGCCTGCAATGTTTTTATCCACTGTGATTTTTTTGAGTTTGGTATATCTGTTGGTTTTAGTGTAGTCGTTAAAACGGAAACATGCAAAAATATGACTTTAACACGCCATTACGCGAAAACTATAAGAGATAAAAATATTTCACAAGAGCCAAATTTAGTCACATTTTGTGTCTAAAATAAGAAAAAAAATATCTTGTACAAATAAAAAATAAAAAAATGGCGATGAAAATTGCGGTATGCGCGCCCTTAACTACAGATTCCATTGTGAACTTGCTTCCTTTACCTTCAGAAGATTGAACGCCAAAGCAAAAAAATTCCGTTGTACCTGTGCTCACTATCTTTAATGACATACGATAGAACTAAGATAAAACGTGGCGTCTGTAGATAATTACTATTTATTTGTTTTAATGTTTCGTAGAAATAGACCGCATTCCCAATGCATTCATTTACGGACGTGTACAAACATAGATTTTACAGTAAAAGTATTGGTAGCAACTGCTCTTAAAAGCAAAATTTATGTTGCAATATATAATGGTCATCGAAGGGGGCTTTTTAAAGAGTAAAGAGAAAACACACAAACGCCTATGGTAAGACTTTCAAGCATTTCTGATATAATTTATAGTCCTACTGTAAAGATCATTCGAACACTTACTGTGAAGTTTCCACAATGGATGTCGTTGACTTTTGGTTACAAATTTATCGAGGCACTTTACATGTGTGCCTCATTAGAAGGTGAGAAACATAACCATTAACTTAACAAACTTTCAATTGTGACAGAAGGCGGAAATGTCAAACATATTTTGACATCATCCCGACACCAGTGCTACTAGCGTCGGAAATTCTCCCTCGACAAACAGAATACATTAATTGAAGCAAACTGTGGTTCTGATCTGCATGTAAATACAAAACCAGCATCACATGAAGGATGTCACATGCAAATGTATAATTGTACCAGTTTTTTATCATATTACTTTGATCAGTTAAAGTCTAGAACCAAAGATATAAAACAAAACTTACGCTCGTCATCCGTTCCAAGGTTCTGCTAACCACCAGATCCTACTGTGATTCAAGTACAATGATCGTTATATTTATATGTTGCAACCACTGCATTTTTAAAATAAATTTGTGACTAAAATATTTTTATAAGTAATTTTAAAATGAAGGTAATTATGAGTAGTTAAGAACGGAATATCATGCTTTTGTGTGGTGACAGCTAATGAAAGCCGGAAATGTGTTTTCCAGTTGTCTATTAGGAATAGAATAATAGTAAATATATTCTGAAAATGGCTATTATCAATACATGTTTGTGTATATAAAACACATAATTTCTAATGAGCAACAAATTCATGAGTATTGTATAAACAATGAAATATCCAGGTGTCTTGATTTAATTTATTCAAATAAGTGTAATTTTTGATATATTTTTTTAATTACTATAATTTAATTCACTTTACCTACGAACATAAAAATAATTACGGCTTGTTTTTTATGAAATGTCACCAGGCAAACAAACACAACACTCCGTCCCGAATATGGGCGCATCCCCCCCCCCTCCATTTTTTTCAATTTTTTTTTTTAAGTGGCGAAGTTCTTTTTATTTTTATGTCAATTCCTGTGCTTACTAGTACTACATTACAGTAGCACATGTGCAGTACAAATGTGATGATAGGTTAGGCCTATTTGTGTTCACACTGAAATGTTTAAGTAGAGACCTGAAAAATTCGCGTTTTCTTTAAGGCAATAGCAAGAATTCCAGCTACTGTAAGTTTGTGCTACTTTTACAATTGGCCGTTGTCTTATTTGACACCGCCTTGAAGTCTATATGCCAATAATGACAATGTAACTAAATGCGGCCCCATTTCACAGTGTCAGCGAGCAGGCAACGAACACCTGTTGTTTGTTTCAGTACACACATATTATTGGAGGCTAGCCTGTAGGTCAGTGAACCCGCGAATTTTTCCGGTCTGTATGTATAAGAGCTGTATCGAGATCCATATGCTTCTAGTTCGCCTAATTTTTAGGGCCAGGAAGTTTTCGCGGAAAGATTTTTGCATCACTTTGTTTCAGTCATCAACAGCTCTAGTTTATGGTTATTCGCTGCGTGTCTTTGGTACAGTACAGTCAAATGGAAACCGACTCTACACGATCAGAACAATGTTAATTGCGGCACCATACGCCTGTGATTCGCAAACAAAACTCCAAGCCCCTGGAGTTAAAACGTCCAATCACAGACCACGAAGCAGAACTGCAGATTCGCA
The DNA here is from genome assembly GCA_003012365.1 of Medauroidea extradentata. Lineage (NCBI taxonomy): Eukaryota > Metazoa > Arthropoda > Insecta > Phasmatodea > Phasmatidae > Medauroidea > Medauroidea extradentata. The sequence continues at coordinate 17,739 of PNEQ01124456.1, read as the reverse complement.
CGTAAGGCACTGAAACAAACTGGGGCAAAATTATTTCCGCGAAAAGTTCATGGCCCTGCTAATTTGTTATTTATTAGAATTTGCGCCTTTCCCAAGCCGAAATCCTGGGTCCGAGTGTGGTCCTGAATCAGTTTGTATTGACGAGAGAGTTACAGCAGAGATCACGAGAGATGAGAAAGTTGATGTGAGTGCAGGAAGTTACACGAAGACATAGTTCACTTGACGAAGGCCAGGTCGACGAGCTGTTGGTCGGGGCGAAGGACGACGGTGGCTTGGGTGCAGTACCAGGCTAGGAAGGCACGAACGTTGCCGGCGGACATGAACACAGCCAGTCCGGCGTGAAGGTAGACCACGAGGTAGACGAACCAGTAGGGCGACCCCGTCACCTGGCCTAGGTCCACGACGTCGACCCTCGCGAGCAGCATCAGCACCTCGGACGTCCACAACACCGCAGCCAGCAGCACCAGCAACATCTACAGTATCAACCATACGTTTACACCATCTTTAGAGACATGAAAATTTCGCGTTTTCGTTTGGGCACAAGCTAGGATCCAAACTGCTGTAAATGCATTTCACTTTCACAATTGGACAGTGTTATGCAACAAAGAACCAACCCTCAAAATTAACAAAGAGAAATTCAGTCTAATAACAGCCAATGAGTTGTTTCCTTTTAATTATAAAAAAGAGATCATATTTAATTTACTTAATGTTATTCATCAAGTAGGGGTTACAGAATTCCTGTGAGTCTATTAACATTTTTCAATTCTTTAAAAAAATTTTAGTGGACTATGGGTTGGTTCCTTGTTGACTCTTGGCTCAATTTGACACCTCCTGGATGGCGCACATCCAATAATAAAGCAGCATATAAGTACAAGCCCAATAACATGGTTTCACTGTGTCCGACAGCAGCCAATGAACAGCTGCTGTCTGCTTGAATACACAGATATTCTTGGAAGCTAGCCTACAGGACGGGGAACCCGGGAATTTTTTCCAGTCTCTAATCACCGTCCATCGTTTAAACTGCTTTCAAGATACTTATTTCTTATTCCTTAAACTAGAGCAGACGTCGAAAAAGTGTTGCACAATTTTGTTCAATCTTGTTATTACCTTATAGTCTACATTTTTTCTAGACAAAAATTACATAAATTTTGCTAATTTCTTCATAAGTGGCAGTTTTAAGGATATTTTCCAAATTTGACTACAAATATGTAAAAAAAAAAAAAAAGGGGGCACATGTTTTCGATTCGTGATCGATATATATATCGATTTTTCAGGCCTGTTAGATATTTACACGGTTTCTTGTTAATATTAAAGCTCACTTAAATACTTGAAATGTAGTTTATTTGTATTTCAAAATTTGACACCAAAAGGGGGTGGAAATTTATGAAATAGGATGAAACGTGTTTTCAATTAATCGTCTATTTATTTTCAAAATAACGGCTATCGTCATTGTTTCCACTTAAATTTTACCCCAAAAAAACAGTCTTAATATTATACTCGATGGGTTGTCTTCGTGATTTTCACTTCAGTTGGATAGAAATAATTACGACAGCCCACACACAATACAAAACGAACGACACACTGTGTATGTGTTTCCTTGAATGCATGATAAGCTAAACCATTGTGTGTTTTATCTTGAAAAAAGTAGTCGAATGCAGTGTTTTTTTTTTTAGCAAAACTGTGCAACATTTCTCCGATACCTGATCTCGTTTAGGATTCATAAAATCATTGTAATGGCAGTATAAATTATGGATCGTGGCCTTCAACCCATTTTGGACATTTCAGATTCATTGCACGAGAATTCTTGAAATTTAACATATAATTCTCTTGCAATGGCTCCGTATGATAAATTAGTGAAAGATTCCATTAATATTTATGTCAAGCAGTTTACCAAGAATATACACTATGCTTTGTCGAAGAGAAAATTTCGGCAATACAATCTGCATGAATGTTATGGCTCAAAAATGGAAAATACAATAAAATTGTCAAACACTCCCCCCCCCCTTAACTAACCAGCCAACCAATGACCGAGAGCTCACATGTAACAGTGTTTGTTTCTGCTGTAATCTTGGACTGGATACAGTATAGCCACTGCAACGTACCTGAAGCATGCTGGCTTGTGTGGCAAGCCAGATCAAGAGAGCTTCCCGCAAGCCGTAGCGAGGCTGCCACTCGAAGTCGAAGGGTTCTCCACAGAACTCGCAGGCCTGGATGCACCTGGCTCTCATCCTGTCTGCGAGGCAAGCCGTGTGGACGTTCACTTGACTACATCGGCACATTCGTCGCAGGTCCTTCACCGGCAGCAGACGTAGACACACGCAGCACGCGAATTCTGCGCACACAGTCTTGAATGTGGCAACGCTGCCGTTGGTAGGTCTGCTGCCAGTCGCTCATTGGCTGACCTAGTCTGTGTCTACGCGGTTAGGGATAAAGTGAGCCCTCAGACCTGATAAATTTCTATTTTCAGGCTGTTCGAATCTTTCCGCGCGTAACGGCTAACGACGGGAAATGTCTCTGGACATGTCACTTGATGTTTGCGTTCGTAAGGTAAATTATGCAGTCGGTAGGAACCTATATAGCCTAATTATTAAAAAGCGTACTGATTATATGAAACACAAATATGGCTAATTTAATTGATTCTATTCCAGTGTTGTGGCATTAAAATACGAAGATACACGAAACTACATTCGGCAATCCGCTGCCAACTGTACACGTATGGTAAATATTGTTTAGGTAGGACTCCCTGCCAAATTTTAATATTTTTTATGTTTGTACGAGACTTTGTTTGTTTTGTAGACATACATTGTGACTATAATTCACTGTAATGACAATTTTCTAGCTATCATAATTTTTGTACAATGGCATGTCAAAGCCAAAATTTGCATTAAACTGTTTTATACAAGAAACGAAAACCAACAGACAAACAGAAATGAAAAAATTCCTACTGAAGAACAGTATAGCGGGCTACGTCTTGACATTAATGAAAAACCGCACAGAATATTTTTTGTATTAAAATTGCTGAATTTGAAATAAAACATTGTCAACATTAGTATTTTTTTAATACAAATAATTTCAAGGCAATACTTTTGTGCATGTCGAGTTGTAGCCCGTAACACTGTTTTTCAGTGGGAATTGTTTCGTTTCTGTAAGTCAATTGGTTTTCGTTTCCTGCATAAAACCGTTTTATGCCAATTTTTGGCTTTTATTTGCCATTATACAAAAACTATGAAAACTAGAAAATGTTCATTGCTGTGAAAAATAGTCACAGCATATGTCTACAAAACAAACCATATCTCATACAATTGTAATAATTATTAAAATAATAAAATTTTACGTGAACTCCCCCTAAATTACTGTGCAGAAACGCCCAGTGAAATTCTCCACTTCATCCTGAACGGCCTATATGCAAGTTAAGCCGCTAAAATTGCACCCAGACACGCCACAGAACTTAGGGCAGCCATGTAGTGACAGGCAACAGGCATTCGATGCAGCATTGCCACATTTAAGATTCCGGTCTTTTATAAGGAGACAGTCCACACGTGTGCAGCGCAAATGAAGACGTCTCCCTACCATATGTGTGTATGTGTGTGTTTGTGTGTGAGAACCGTTTTTGGCGTATTGGACTAAACACTCACCTCCCACAAAGACGATCGCACTTGAACACCCTTAAGTGGTAGGCCTACATAATTCGACGCTAAAAACATTAATCTATAACTGTATGTTTCTTGAAGCCAATTTACGAAAATTAAACAACAGCAATCCTAGACAATAGTTTTAGCCAACGTTTTAAAACAAATTGTTTCCAGTGTACTGAGGCACAATCTCTGACGCCGGAACCTCGTGCATTTAACTGCGGCGCAAGAGATCACGCGTAACGAATTAGTAATTATGGATAAATATTTACTCATAAAGTTGGCAGATACCATAATCTAGAATTGTCATTGAGTATTTTATCCATATTGGCTTCGAAAAAAAGTGTACAAATCAATTTTTGTTTTCAGCGTTTATTTAGCTGACACGCACTCTTAAGTCCAGTAGTAAAAATGGATTGGCGCGAATATTGTATGCTCGTTCAGCGGTTGGTTCGTTGTAATTTGATGCGCACTTCAAGGTATCTAACGCGCCCCTTTATCGCTGGCCATGAAGCAGGGCTGTACGTAAGGTAATGAAACAATCTGGTTCTAGAGTGGTACAGTTTATATAAAGGGTTCGTACCTTTAGTGTTGTCACGCAGTCGCAGTCTCGCAGGATGCTGCAGGTAGAGGGCGTGCTGGGCGACGCTGGTCTCTATTTCTTCGCACGCAGAGCTCTGTAGCTCAAACACGTCGACCTTGAAGTGTTCCAAGTCCTTGCTCAGGCGCCGCACATTCTCCTCGGACTCGTCGGAGGTACCTTCCTGCAACCGCCACCCGACAGTACGGCCGTTAAGGTTTTTCCAGAAATAAAAAAAATATATATATGTAGGCCTATAAAACATGCAGTTTTGTAGATGTTTCTTAGGAGTGTAGTACCCTCTTACAAAAGGAATTGAGGAGCAAACTTTCAAAACCAGACATGTCCACTTTATCTAGCTGTAGAAAAAAAGTGAATAAACATTATATTTCATAGCACTAACTGAGAATAAACATACCCATTTCAATAATATATGTGTTTTTTTATGGAGTATGAGTTCATACCAGTATGTAACACATCTTATTTATTTAGAAAGGGCAGTTTACTCATTTTCGGGATTTTGGACATGTCTGGTTTTGAATGGTTGCTCCCTAATTTAGCTCAGCCAGTTCTCCCATAATAGCATTTCCAAGTCAAAATTTGCATGTTTTTAGTTCATACACCCCCGAAAACCAATCAACATAATGAAACTAAAATAATAATTCACAGTCAAAGTAGATGTCCCTGGCTAGCGCTTTACATATATACAAACCCATTCAAACAATGTCTTGTATTTCTCAAATTTGTAAATTTTTGCTTATTTTAGAAACATTTTATTTTTACTAAAAAAATTATTTGTTTATGGGATTATATATAGGCACACTTAAATAAACAGCCCGTGTCATGTAGTTTCACTGTGAATTATTTTGTTTCATTATATTGATGGTTTTCGGCGGGTGTATGGGCTACAAACATGCAAATTTGACTTTGAAATGACACGATGGGACACTGGTTGAGCTGTTTTTTTTTTTTGTACGGTTTGAAGCACAAAATCGATAAAGCATAAGGTCACAGCCGGCCGGCGTGTGTAATGTATTATCGCCTCTCCGTGCAAGCCACTCAGCTCACGTGAAGTGCTTTACTATTATACTTCATCCTATGGGACTTCAAGCGGTGACCACATTGTTTTATTTGTGGCTGGTACAGTTCAAAGTCTGATGCTTGTTTCTATAGTTGTGCTTTTCGAATCAGGTTGTTATTTTTCTAGGTAAGGTCGTCTGGAAAAGTTATTTTTGTCCCTTTTGAGGTGCCCGAAAATTATGTTTCTAATAAACTAGCCTAATTTCTAAAACTATTGCGACATAGAATGAAGTATGAATGTGTGTTATTTTTGTAGACATAAAAATATAATGCGCGTTAAATGGTTTCGTCAAAAAAATACTGTCGTAACTCGTTGCAACGCATTTGAAGTGCAAGTAGGTAGGCCCCTGAGGGCTCCGCATCAGTCACATTATTGGATTATTTTATTTTCCCGCGATTTGAAATTCTGAAAAGAAGATGTGAAATTCGCTGTAGCGTAAGATCTATTTACCTTGCCCTACTGTACAAAAATCATAGTTGAACTTTTAACTAATATTTAGGCCACAATCCGGCCAGTAAAGCTTTTATATTGTCAATTTACTGATTTAACTGCTGCCTAAATACACTTCAAAAATTCAACAGCGATGACAGTTACTATAGCGCGAAGTAATCCGCACAACAATAGCAAATTTCACATTTTTCTTCTTATAATTTCATAAAAGCGAAATATTAAATAATCCAAATTGGCCTTTAAGGCCTTTTCACAATTGAGGTGTCCGAAGTTGTGTACTAGGACAAGAATGCACTGGCTGGCGCATATGACGTCCCATCAGTGCCCTGAGTCACATCGTCTTAGGGCGAGCTTGTTCCTAATACAAGCATTCACTAAACATTAATTTTTGTCTGAATATGTATCCCAAGATAGATGAAGAAGAAAATGTCAACTGTTTTCGCGGGCATTCTCGTAACGAGGTGTAAAATTGAATATGATCTTTGACAATTTCGCAATGGAGTATGTCCAAGCAAATAAATCCAGTATAAAATTGAAAACATCGGAAATTAAGTTCGAAAAAAAAAAACAGAAGGCTTCTAAGTTGTGAAGAGATGGACAAAATGTTAAATTAATCACAACTTCGGACCAGCTTCGTAGTTATTGTGAACAGCGAGGGCGAATCTGAGCATGAAGTTCGGACACCGGACACATCTGCGTCCACGGACACAGGACAACTTTCGTACAACTTCAGTTAACGTATACAGTTCCGAGGGCAACTATATTTGTGTGTAGTGAATAGTATTGGGACGTCAGTATTAAAGCCGAGTGGTGGATTCAGAGCCCAACGGTGGATTTGTGGAGCCATCTTGGAATGTAACCCGATACCTTGCCACCATCTAGGACTATAATTTGAACTTTATAATTTTAACTTCAGTCTAAATATTTTCAACTATGTGGGAAATAAATTATCACTAAAATTTACCAACAAATGAAAAGTAACCCCCCCCCCGCCACAAAAAAAATCCACAAACTAAAAAACTGTATTTAAAAAATTAGAAAAAATATTTTGAGCAAACAGAGTTTTCTTTTATTTCTCTGGAATTCCACACAAATCACCTCATAACCAGTATGATCAAAATGTCTTAATGCGGGCAGATGAATTATTTACCATAATTCAGTACAGATAGCCTACTGAGCGTCAATACAAAACTCAATAGTCCTAATTAAAACAATGTAACCTATATTTCCCAAGAATTGGGATGAAATCCGAAAAATCTCCAAAATTCTGAAAAAATAAAAATAAAAAATCCTAAAAATTTTCCCTTTCTCCCAAAAATTTCCCTTTCCCTTAAATATCACACTTTTGCGTAACTCAAATTCCGCAAGTTACATAGGTCAACCCACACCCTCCAAGCGACTAGATGACTAGGAAGTTTATGAGTCAAACTGAGGGCTGATATTGGAAATCAGTAAAATAAATATCAGTCTATATTGTTAATTGTAAAATATTTTTTCTTGTTTTTTTTTATATTTACATTGTTTGACATGATATTAAAATGCTTATAGTATTTATATTTTTGAGTTAAGTACCCATCATAAGAAATCAATAAATGTTATTAATATTAAAAATAGTTTTATACCTATTTTCTTAATTTTTTAAAATAAAATGTTTCAGATAATTTAAGACATTTTACATAAATGTAGGCTATATAACTTACCATTCCTCGCCCGTCAAAATGAAGTCAATCTATATTCATGAACTAAAAACTTATTAATTCTAACTTTTGTATGTTTAATATATAAAAAAGCTTGTTTAATAATTATACTCGTGACAAATGACAATTTTGCCGCATTAATGTGTTCTCGATGAGTGCCAGAATAATTAACAAATATTTATTTATTTTATTTTCACCAGCTAACAACGTGATTTTAATGACAAAATGTTTGTTTATTTTTCCATTGAATATTTTTCTTTTAATAGTGTGGCAATTTTTTAAATAATATTTCTGGTAGACCATAATACTTTTGTTTAACTGCAGATTTATACGTATTTCCAAAGTTATATTTTCTCTATGACTTGAAGTTTTGTGTTTGCCGAGAGCTATGTTTAACTTATGTGTTGCTGGAGGCAACGGGATATTTACACCACGGTAACACTAGAGAGACGTATTTCCATTGGCTGATTTTTTAAATATGTGTTTGTTGTAATATACTTTTCAGGGCTTGGAAAGAGTTGTAGTTTTAGGGAGGCGTTATTGTTATGGCCATCTTGGACAGAAATGTTGTGTGGATCGACGATGTAGTGAAGTCCGTACTAAATTTATTTTTGAGTACCAGAGCATGACAAGGTTACCCGGTTGACCTGTTAAGGCACAGAACCCTACAGTATTCCATAAATATGAAGACCTGAAGAGGGCCTGCTAACCGGCGAGAAGTGACTTATCACACCACGACGCAGCGAACGCTATAGAAAAGCAGCTAAGTTATGATGACCAATAATAATGATCTGTACTGATAATAAACTTTCTCAATTTTTAGTATCTTTGCCTTTCTGCTAGTTAACTAGTTGTTAAAAACTATATTTTTCTCTTGTCTTTCCTTTTAAAGAGCCTATTATTTACACTTACGGATACACTGCAGATAATTTTCTTTTGTTTTCCGAGCTGAGCTATGCCATTCCAGCTTAACACAATTTGTAATTTAAATTTACACTAATCGACATGGGCCTACTGCGTGTGTTGCCGTGGTTTATACCACAGTAATATTCTTTTAATGATTTCTTACGCTGTTCATTATCTATTTTATGCTCTGAGTTGTTATTAAATTAACAAATTTCATCTTAACAGGTTGTCATTTTATTTTATGGATGTTACAGCTACTTCACTGTCACTCCACATTGTGTGGATTAGTAAAGGATTGGTAATGAGAAGTTATACGTTACATACTTAATTGCTAATACTGTTCATAGCGCAGGCCCCTTCTACACATGTGAAACCTATCAACAATAATAACATAAAAAATTACATATTTCTAACATTTATATCAATGTTATTTTTACATTCAACCTAAACTTACCAGGCCGATTTCCGGTCAGTTCAAATTCCTCTCACAAACATAGCCATACCGATCGATTCACGATAAATTCTGTCACTTAAGAAATACATTTAATAAAATGTTTTTTTTTTTTTTGTAATTACCTGCACTGCACAACTCTTCAGCTTTTGACTCCTTTCAAACATGGTGGACAGCACTCGATCACTACCACAACCAGCAAGGAATTGGCTTTGGTTTTGTATAGCCATGCAGTTTTAACATTTCTGATGAGGTATATCTAAACACTCTCGCAGATCTCTCCGATGAAAAGGGCAATGGTGGTGAATATAAAGACGAAGAAAGGCCAACACATTGCTACGAATTTTCTGAAGTCCTTAATGAATTTGTGAACAGACTCAGACTATTGATCTGTATTCTCTGGAGATTATTCCCACTTACATAAAATACGTTGGATTATCTAAGAACTAAATGAAAAAGGTTATATTAAATTAGGGTATGTTTTTTTGAGTCTGTAACCTAGAAAAAATTCGTTTGTAATACTTATTGAGTATTTTATTAAATCATACCTGGCTACTATTGCAATAAATACCGTTGGTTTTTCTTAAAGTGCTTGGCTACCTGCTTGCACTATAAAACATATAAACGAGTGGTGAAATTAGTAGTTGGTTAGTATCCTAAAGTATATAGGTATTATTCTGAATGATTGTATCTTGAGTGTTATCCTGAGTAGTGTCCTGAATAGCATCCTGAATGAAGGAATCCTGAATAATATACCTAAGAATAGTATTCCAGGTAGTATCATGCATTGTATTATCCTGAACAGTATCCTGAAGATCCTGAGTAGTGTCCTGAATAACATCCTGAATGAAGGAATCCTGAATAATATCCCTAAGAATAGTATTCCAGGTAGTATCGTGCATTGTATTATCCTGAACAGTATCCTGAAGATCCTGAGTAGTGTCCTGAATAACATCCTGAATGAAGGAATCCTGAATATTATCCCTAAGAATAGTATCCCAGATAGTATAATGAACTGTATTATCCTGAACAGTAGCCTGAAGATCCAGAGTAGTGTTGTCGTGTACTTATTTAGGATACCTGTGTTATTCCAACTCCCACCGTTGAACATTAATGATTAAAGGGCTCCGGCTAGCTGGACGGTGCAAGGAGTAGTATCCGCAACAGAATTAAATAGAAATATAGGACTAGTGTTCTAGCACGTGTTGGCGAATTGTATATTAAGACACAACACTGTCGAAGTCCTACAGCGTAACTTAAAGTTCAGAATACTTTGAACAAGCATTTAAAAGCAGATCATTGTGTTTAATATTTCCTAGGAGATATAATTAAATTTGGTGTGAGACTCTAAAATAATTTGGAATCGAAAACTGTAATTAGGTTAAGAACTATACCACAAAATTCGGCAAGCAGCCAGTCCAAATACCATTGGCCTACGAACTAATTTAATCACATTTCTCCATTCTACCACCAATTTTGACTGATATTTTTAGTGTCCAAGTTTCTACGGTGAAGATTCAGTAAAGTTTATTATATTGCCGCTACAGCTAAAATATAAGAGTATACCAGATGTATTGGCCTCTTCTCCATAATAGCACACGCTCAGATGTGAAGTTGGTTCCTGACATCTACTTCCAGGTATGCATAACCATACATGCACAATTATTCCTTCTCCTTCCCCGAATAGGAGCTAATTTCTTGCCCCTTTCCTTTTACTGTGCTGACATATTATTACCACACTCCATTCTCTTTCCAAAGTAAAACAACACAAAAAATACACTACTACTGAAAAATTAGGCCTACATTAACATTCTCTCTGGAACACGGCCGTGCTCTGGAACAGCTCACACCGTAATACCAATGTTACACACAAAATATCTTTACATGCACGTTGCATTCACGCAGTCCTAATTTACTTATTCAGTTTGTCAATTAATTAGGTTAATTCATACGAAAATGATTTTCTGTAGGCTCACTAACGTCCAAACGTTATCCTACAGTGTCCTGAATATCATCCTGAATGAAGGAATCCTGAATAATATCCCGAAGAATAGTATCCCAGATAGTATCATGAACTGTATTATCCTGAATAGTATCCTGAAAATCCTGAGAGACAGTCTCCTGAATAGCATCTTGGTCGCAAAATATTTACGAAAGGATTCCCTCGATTTGATATTTAAAACCCCTGAGTCATGAGAGTGATCGAGGAGAAAGACATTGTGAAATAGTGTATACAAATTTATTTTTAAATAAATCGATTCAGTTTTATTGGAGATATTTTTCTTGGAAGCACGGTCGACTCACAAGGATGTACAGGGCGAATGTTTAAATATAATTTTGATATAGCTCCAGGTGGGCGCCAGCTACTCTTATGTGGAGTAGCAATGAGGCATTTGGTGAATCGGCCGTGGCCCGACGGCCAGGACTGTTCCCTGTGCTCCCGAGTCTTTCGAAGAGTGACTTATTGAATCGCGATGTGACGTATTGGTTTGCCACACGCCTTATTGCACACACACAAAACAATATAATATCACTGGAATGAAAGATACAGTTGCGGGTTTATAACGAGTCGTTGTATTGCCAGATCAGTGAGGCGGTACACGGTTTTCCTACAAGAATAAAATAAATGTTTAAATAAAACATATCGCACTGCGTTGACTGTACTTAACACGAACTGCACATGTCATAGGCGGCGTCTTTATGACGTCACGATACTGGGGTTGGTGAGGGCCGGAGTGTGACGTCAGGCCAGGAACGTACCCAGACTCATAGCAGAAGCACGGGCGACAAGTGCAGAGATATGCTGCCACAGTCGGCGTCACATCTAGTTGTCAGACTAGGCCTTGTTGATGCCTGATACAGTGGCAGGTAAGCAGCAGTGTTCATGTGCTCGTGGTTAGATACCAGACACCATGCATGTTCTCTCTCGTGAAACATAGTGCCTTCCACTGCCATGAACAACCTCGAGAGCTTGTCGAAACTCGCTCAAGTGTTGTCACGAACCTTGAGTCTCCTGCTACTACTGCTGTTATGGGCGTGGACATGAGACGAGACTGTTGTTCCAACAATGCTCTCATCGAAGGTAAAATTTGCATTTTAGAAGTAATACTGATAAAGCAAATAGTAGAAGTAGGTACATAAGATGTATTTTTGTTATTGTATTTGTGTTTATCCTGAGACTAATTAAGACTTAATTACGAAAGATAGTATGGTTAGGGATGATGGTTTATCGCGAAAATTATGTATGCCAAAATGCCCTTGAAAACACTGCAGTTTCTTGCAAAACGTATGATTGGCCGATGTGCATCTGGCCCAAAGTAGCTGTCTGCAGACCAATAACAGGCATCACATGAACAACGGGATTCTAACTGGCTGAGTTTAATAGGGTGACTCCCCCACGTACAAGCGACAGTAAAAGGAACGTACATTGAAACCCAGCAAACAGTCAAGTTTTCAAGCGATGTACCTTCATCTCTGCGTATGATCATACTATACACAAAAATTATTAAATTCATATGAATGAAATATTAAAAAGCCATTATGAACACTGGTGGAATGAAGTAGGGATGATTAGAACACTAAGGGTGAGGGAGTATACATGTTGGTCCTGACGTAATCACTGGCATAAACATAATCTCGAGAGCTTGTCGAAACTGGCATATGCAGACATGTGACGAGAGAGGGGGATGCAAGATTGTCCGTTGATAGGCGTGGGAGAGGAAGGTAGAGGGTATAGTTTTAACTGGTTCTGACTTGAAGGTAAGTATAGGAGAGGTGGGTGGCAGATAGGGGTGGGTGAAGAGGAGGTGGGAGAATAGAGAGTAAGGGGAAGAGCTATGTAAATCTGCACGGTTATACAAAACTAAATAAATCAGTTACTTGTTCGTTGTGACAGGCGGTGGTGTAGATACGGGGGGAGACACGGGTGACATGTCCCCTCCCAAAGCTCACCCTCGCCCAAGGGCAGCCAACCCTCTATGAAATATAGAAATGTAAACACAAACCTATTTTCCACAAGTCCTGTAATTTTTCTTATTACTGTATGCTTGCACCTCATGTCCAATGTAAATTAATTCGATAAATTCACATAGTTGGAAATTTCAAAAGTGGAAGTTAAGGAAGTTCATTCTAGCCCTTCGTGAGATAAATTTCGAACGAAAAAAATATAAATTTTTTGTTGGTACAATTTCAGAAGCGTGTTTCTGTTACAAATATTCTAATTCAGAAGTAACATTACTTTCTTCAGATATATCGGACTCAAGCTTGTCCCCTCCCAAAAGTAAATTCTAACTACGCCACTGGTAGGGGTAGGTTACAGTCCACAATTTTTTAAAGTAGTCAAGGGCTTAAGAGCTGTGCATTTATGTTTAAAAATACAGCGTCAAATTACTTTTTAAATGATTGAATTTACTGGAAATCGATTGTGTAGATCTATGTTTTTGAGAGGGAGCTGAATTTGTCGGAAATAATTCAAACTTTGTAAAGCATAGTTGAGTGTAAAATAATATTACTTACATCTAAATAAAATGTTCGATAAATATAGAAAATATGTTTAAATATTGATGTTGATTGAGGTCTTATGTGTTGAGTGGGCTTAAGGTTTGAACAGTATGAGCACTAAAGTATAATGTAAGGCATCAAATTTGTATAATAAAAATACAAAATTAAGAAATAATAATTATATATTTAGGAATAACGATTGACTTACTAGATGAGTTACGGGTAGGAAACATGTAGCATACATATTATTAGTATTTACACTTAAGTATAATATGTTAAAATATTTAAAGAACGTTATTATTTTAAAAAAATACAGTTTTATATATTTTATTGGCTTCGAATGGGTAGGGGTATGATATGAACCTCATTCATAAACATTAATAACGTAAGAATTTATGAATTATTTTAAAAAATTAAAGGAAGGAAAGCTTTTTTAAACTTTAAAAAACATCGATTAATTGGATATCAGTATCAGCACTCAATGTGACTCTTGCTGCTTTCTTTAAGAGTGCGGGTTGACTCCTGTAATTTCAGGACTTCGTGTCAGCGAAAAAAGTAAATTTTTAAGGGAAAAGTGAAATTTTTAAGGAAATGAGGAAATTCTTCGGAATTTTCAGCAATTATTTGGAATGTTTTGAGATTTGTTTGGTTTATAAATTGATTTTTTTAAATAATAATATTGATTGTTTTATATTGATGATCAGTGCCTTTCCAAATACATTAAACGTGATAAATCTGCACACTTTGAGATGTCGTTGGTGTCATTCTAGTTGTGCGGTGACTTGTGTGGATTTCCAGAAAAATTAAAGAGATTTTGGTTTATTCCATGTTTTTTTTTTTTTTTTTTTTTTGGTATTCTGGAAATTTTTTAGTTTTGTGAAATTTTAAGGTTTTTCTCCCAGTATTTTGGTATTTTTTGGTTATTTAATATTTCTTATTTTTAATATTTAATACTGCAGTTTTAAATTACAGTATTCAAGTCCAACGTCAAATTCTGGGATGACGGCGATGTGTCGGGTTTCAATTCAAGATGGCTCCTCAAATCCATTGTCGGGCCCTGAATCAACTCATAGGTGATCCGGTCATTACCATCATACTTATACTACTGTTGTGTATGTTTAAATCAGGTCAGTGGACATTTATCTTTCTAAAACAGTGATCTTCAACCAGGGACCATTTGCAGTCCGCCGATTGGTTTCTTGTGGCCCGCAAACAATTTTGCAGTAAGAAATATTACATATTTGTTCCTAGCCAATTTCAGAGGCCCTCTATATTTATCTAAAAAAAATTTCCCAGAAAAATGTTAAACCAAATTTGCTGTTTGTTAACAAAGCTAAACAAATGTTTCTTCTGGGTGTATCAATGTTGCTATGCGACGTAACTGTACCACGTGTCCTTCACACTATCAAATAAAAAATATAGTGAAACAGATAAGTAAATTAAATCTGTGATAAAATTTCCGATTTATAACGATTTAACTTTATTTTAAGGGTCCAAAATAAAGCTTTCTACAAAAATCTGTCAAAATTAAAATCTGCAAAAATTTTTTTTTGATGGGTGTGACTTTAGGTAGAATATAATTACCCTTTATTGCAGATTTTTAAAGAGCACTGTTATAAAATCACCATGAGGTGTTAATTTTTCTGTGTGTCTAAATTAAAGGTTTTCCTTACACTCTGGCGCGTCGGGCTGTCTAGGTGTGGGCTTAGTCGCTTCACCTTCTCTAGTACTACAGGTTCCTCTCTGGAGATTCGGTCCTGCTCCTTGTCGACAGATTGCTCTAAACTCTTGCTCAGGCGGCGCACATTCTCGTCAGGTTCCGCGGAGGTACCTTCCTGCAATCACCAGAAGACCGTTGCCCATCATCTCACATGTACAATTTGTTTCGTTCAACTTCAGTAAATCTATACACTTCCGAGCGCAACTATATTTAAGGCACTGTATATGTTTAATGCAATGTCAGTCGACATTTATAGGACTCAAATCAGTCGGAGATGTAAATTTTCCAAATTGTTTATTAAATTTTGTCTTACACTCCGGCGCATAGGGCTGTCTCGGTGTGGGCTAAGTCGCCGCTCATCCTCCAACACTACAGCAGGATCTGCCCTGTAGATGCCATCCTGTTCCTTGTCGACGAACTGTCCTAAGCCCTTGCTCAGGCGCCGAACATACTCCTCGGTCTTATCAGACATACCTTCCTATAATAACAACCCACCAAAAGGTCGTTACCCACCCTCTCACATGCACAATTTGTTTCGTTCAACTTCAGTAAATCTATACACTTCCGAGCGCAACTATATTTAAGGCACTGTGTATGTTTAATGCAATACCAGTTAACATTTATCGAACTCAAATCAGTCTGAGTTGTAAATTTTCCAAATTGTTTATTAAATTTTGTCTTACACTCCGGCGCATCGGGCTGTCTATGTGTGGATTCAGTCGCTGCTCATCCTCCAACACTACAGCAGGCTCTGTCCTGTAGATGCCATCCTGTTCCTTGTCGACAAACTGTCCTAAGCCCTTGCTCAGGCGCCGAACATACTCCTCGGTCTTATCGGACATACCTTCCTATAATAACAACCCACCAAAAGGTCGTTACCCATACCCTCTCACATGCACAATTTGTTTCGTTCAACTTCAGTAAATCTATACACTTCCGAGCGCAACTATATTTAAGGCACTGTGTATGTTTAATGCAATGCCAGTCGACATTTATAGGACTCAAATCAATCTGAGTTGTAAATTTTCCCATGTGTTTATTAAATTTTGTCTTACACTCCGGCGCATAGGGCTGTCTATGTGTGGACTCAGTCGCTGCACATCCTCCAACACTACAGCAGGCTCTGTCCTGTAGATGCCATCCTGTTCCTTGTCGACGAACTGTCCTAAGCCCTTGCTCAGGCGCCGAACATACTCCTCGGTCTTATCGGACATACCTTCCTGCAATAACAACCCACCAAAAGGTCGTTACCCACCCTCTCACATGCACAATTTGTTTCGTTCAACTTCAGTAAATCTATACACTTCCGACCGCAACTATCATTTAAGGTACTGTGTACGTTTAATACAATGCCAGTCGACATTTATAGAACTCAAATCAGTCTGAGAAGTAAATTTTCCAATTTGTTTATTAAATTTTGTCTTACACTCCGGCGCATAGGGCTGTCTCGGTGTGGGCTAAGTCGCTGTTCATCCTCCAACACTGCAGCAGGCTCTGTCCTGTAGATGCCATCCTGTTCCTTGTCGATGAACTGTCCTAAGCCCTTGCTCAGGCGCCGAACATACTCCTCGGTCTTATCGGACACACCTTCCTGCAATAACAACCCACCAAAAGGTCGTTACCCACCCTCTCACATGCACAATTTGTTTCGTTCAACTTCAGTAAATCTATACACTTCCGAGCGCAACTATCATTTAAGGTACTGTGTACGTTTAATACAATGCCAGTCGACATTTATAGAACTCAAATCAGTCTGAGAAGTAAATTTTCCAATTTGTTTATTAAATTTTGTCTTACACTCCGGCGCATAGGGCTGTCTCGGTGTGGGCTAAGTCGCTGCTCATCCTCCAACACTACAGCAGGATCTGTCCTGTAGATGCCATCCTGTTCCTTGTCGATGAACTGTCCTAAGCCCTTGCTCAGGCGCCGAACATACTCCTCGGTCTTATCGGACACACCTTCCTGCAATAACAACCCACCAAAAGGTCGTTACCCACCCTCTCACATGCACAATTTGTTTCGTTCAACTTCAGTAAATCTATACACTTCCGAGCGCAACTATATTTAAGGCACTTTGTATGTTTAATGCAATGCCAGTCGACATTTATCATTCTAAAATCACCACGAGGTTTATTTTCCCATGTGTTAATTAAAGTTTTGGCTTACACTCCGGCGTGTCGAGCTGTCTAGATGCGGGCTCATGTGCTTCACCTTGTCCAACGCAATATGCTTCTCCCAGGAGAAGCGGTCCTGCTCTTTGTCAGCGAAGTGTTTGACGTCCCTGCCCAGACGTCGCACTTTATCCTTGGGCTCGGTGGAGGTACCTTCCTGCAACGTCACCCGTCAGTATGGCCATTACCCACCCTCTCACATGTATTCTTTGTTTCGTTCAACTTCAGTGAATCGCAACTATTTTTATGTGTTGTATATGTTTAATGCAATATCATCCAGAATTTAAGGATCTAAAATCAGCCTAAGGTGTCCATTTTCCTGTGTGTTCGTTAAATTTTGCCTTACACTCCGGCGTGTTGGGCTAGCTGGGTGCGGGCTGAAGCGCTGCACTTTCTCCAGTGCGACAGGTTCCTCCCTGAAGACACGGCCCTGCTCCTTGTCGACGAATTGTTCTAAGCCCCTGCTCAGGCGCCGCACATACTCCTTGGGGTCGGTGGAGGTACCTTCCTGCAACGTCACCCGTCAGTATGGCCATTACCCACCCTCTCAC
>PNEQ01124443.1:0-15487 GCA_003012365.1 Medauroidea extradentata | reverse complement strand
ACCCCGCATTCCAGCACGTCCCTGTTCGTGCCTCCAAGCGAGTGAACTCTGACCTGCCTGCCACATAAATCTATCTAAGCACTGGCTAGCTCCGAGCTTATTTGACATTGTAAAAGCCAGCACTTCTCTGTACGTGCTTCCAAGCAAGAGAACTACGACTAGCCTGCCACATAAATCCTATTCCAGGAGAAGCAAGCTAATAAGCTACTTGAAATTTCAAAAAATCTAAACAAGGCAAAAAATCAGAAAAGATTACTTAGAAAAAATGCTTGAAATTAAATTAGCTTTAAAATGAGTCCAAACACGACATACATCCGATAAAATTGACACCAAAAATTCTATACTTTTCTCTTGCTGTAACAGTTAAAGTTAAAATAAAAAAATATAAGTTTTAATGTAAAATTCTCTACTCGCATCCCCCATTAATAGGTTGGATCCCGCCGTATACATCCTTATACCTGGTTACGTTGGCCTACTTAATTTGTTATAAACAGAGAAAAAAAAAACATTTTACGACAAAAAAAAATTGAAATTACTGTATGATAAGATGCCAAGTCAGTGCTACGTGCCAGTGCACGTCACAGTGTACACAATTTCAAACAATACACGTGAAGACATTTGTTGTTCAGTGGTGCCAATCAAACTTGCGTAACATTACACGGTTAATTTCACGTCCTATACATAAATAGTCCCATTGTCAACCTATTTCATTATACTTCAGTGTTACTAGATCTCTGTTATATAAAATATTATTGAAAGGAAGAGGCCGCTAGGCTATCAGTATGTACAAAAGACAAGCACAAGTACTTACGTGTTGGGACTTGACAGATATACCCAAAAATATAGAATGACACATAATCGCGGAAGCCAGTATCACAACGAACAGACATGGCTGACTACGGTGTGACTACCGATGCTGATGCGCGCGCACACACACACACACACACACACACATATATACATACACACATATATATATATAGTATATATAAAATACATTTTCTAATAATGGTTGTGTTAACACAGTTCACCAGGAATAGAAACCTCAATGTACATATATTACCTTTGTCCTGCTGCATTTATAATTTGCTTAGTAGGCATGTGAATGGTTTGTAAAAAAAATTTCCTGCATACCCAAAATTTAGCAAGCATTCAATAGCATCAGATACAGCAGCAATTTTTCCAGTGAGTTGACATTAAGTTAAAGAAAACTAATAAACTTACATTTGAGAGAACAGTTTGCTACGTTAATTATTTATATTTATTACTGTCCGTATCAACAATGATTAAAGTTATTACTGAAAGATTGATGATGTAGGTACCCAGCTAGCTAAAGAAAACTCACATTTCTTATAAAACAATTGCCGACGAACGCACGCACCTCGGGTTGCAGATTCTGTTGACGTTGAACTACCTTAACGTATGTTAGTGAAACAATTAAGTATTTTTTCCAGTGTTAGAAAGATAATTGACGGAGTTGAGTTATTTGGGAAACGGCCACGACTACCCGGAAGTCCACTCGACTGGTGACCATTAAGTACACTGTCCACCGCCCCGCAGTTTGACGACAATGAAGAAATTATCCTTTTCCCACCGGAGTTAAACACGTGTTGCCTGCTTGCTTACATATTCGAATCTCTTTCAGCATCCCGCGTACTCTCCTGTTAGCCTTGCGTCCCTTCCTTACCCCTGAGCACAAGGGGGTGACGAAGTTCCTCTCAGCCAATCAGAGAGAGGCACCCTACTTCCCGCGAATGCGTGAGTCCGCTATTCACGGCCTAAATTTATTAAACAAAAAATTTTTACATTTTAATATCACTAAAATACATAAATAATCTTCCTACTATTGAATATTATTTGGCATCTCTTAATTAATACATTATTTTAAGTATTTAGTTACCAGTGTGCCGGAGAAGGCGGGGTAGAAAGAGCGGGAAGGGAGAGAGAGAGAAAGAGAGAAGATGGAGGAGGGGGGCAAGGGCTATTCTTTCGGCTCTAGGACCACATGTGGCGTTGCAGCTGGCCTCCCAGATCGCCAGTCTGACGATTACTTTTACTCACAAAAACTATAATGAACTTATGTGGACTTATGCTGATTACATTACCATATTTGACCAAGTGGCTCTTTGCAGGTTACAATAATACCAAATAAGACATATTATTTATTGCATGATTTATGATAGTGATAGTTTTAGGTGTTTTTAATTACTATGGATTGCGTATCACATACGCCTTGATGTATGACGAGTACGTCGTACCTGTATATACCTCTGACCATTGCACTGTAATAAATATTAATGTTGAATCCACTTAATTGAAACTATTGCCTTTACAGAAAAAATAAGAAAAATGTCTTAAATTGTAGCTTATCACTATATTTTATAGTATATATAAAATATGCCCGTTACAAGTTCTCAAAATCTACTTTGTGTTCAAACACATGATTGTCCTCTTAGGAAACACCATTTAATTTTCTACGAGATGAAAAAGTCAAAATATTTAAGAAAAATCCTAAATGAAAAACCTAGTATGTATCTTGTGTGTGACAAGTGTCATGTTTAATAAAAATGTATACGTTGGGTCTTAAGGACGTTGGACCCGTAAAAATTCAAACTTTTGAATTTGTGCCAAACACTGTTCATTTTTTACACATCAGATAACATGTCATTTCCCGGAATAAAAAAAAATTAGGGCCCATAGTTTTAGCATAATCACCTATCAAAGTCAAAAAATGGCAGTTGCGGTGTAGCCAAAATAGTAAAAAATAATTAACTTACAGAAACAAAATAATTCAGATCGATACTTAATGATGTGAACTACTTTAAGACACTTTTGTAAACACAAAGTGATATATATATTTGTATTTTTTAAAAATTTATGAAAATGAGTAAATATTTGCATAACTTCGACTTTCGGCTACTATTGAAGTATTCAAAACTAACTTTGGTCAAATATGTGATGAAATGCATTGATACACTGACTTTCAGTTCCCATAATTTTGAATTCATTAGTTAATTACTTTTTTGATTTTGGCTGCACCGTAATGGCCATTTCGTGACTTTGATGAGTGATTTTGCAAAAACCATGGGGCCTAATTTTTTTTAGGCCTATTTGGGGAAACGAGGTGTTATCTGACGTGCAAAAGTTGAACGGTGTTTGGCACGAATATAAAAAAATTAAATTTTACGGGTCCAACGCCCTTAATTGGTTCAGCATTAATATAATTTCATAATACAGAAATTACTTGTCAATTATACTGCTAGCACTAATTAATTTATAATATTTTCAATGTAGAAAAATAACTAAGGAGATAGTTATATTCAGGAAAGAAAAAAAATTAAGTGTACATTAATTTGTGATATTACAATAACAGTTTTTTTGTGCAAATTTAATAAATGCCTTGTATGAGTCAAAAATTACATTTTCCATTTTCTAGGCTTGTCTACTTCTTCGCAAATACTATGATTCTTCTGTGCTTTTATTTACATTAATTAATATTGATAAATTTAATTTGTTACTATATAGTGTCATTTATCTCGCTTATTTAAGTTGCAAAGTTTTCTTTGTACCTACTGATTTGTTGTACAGGATTTCCATCAGTTGGTAAATCTACTCTTCTGAGTAAACTGGCAGGTGTGTATTCTGAAGTCGCTGCTTATGAGTTCACAACACTGACGACTGTGCCTGGCTGCATTAAATACAAAGGAGCAAAAATACAGGTACGGTAATACATGACATTGTCATGGAAAATGTCTGGTTATTGGTTGTGTTTGTTTCGAACATATGCCTCTTCACCTTACTCAGTTTTTCCACAGCTCCACATCACGCACCTTTCACTTGTTCTTTGTTTCAATTTTGCGTCTTTTTCAATCTCATTTTGTGCCAATACAACACTGATCTAGATATCTGTACTCTGATTAGCATTGGTTTCTTTCTGAAACACTCTTGCCCTTTAATGCCTAGTATTCAACTTTGTGGTAGGATCACACACTATTTTCACATGGGGAAAACGTGGGGGATGTTTCCGGTTACAAACTATTTTCTCAGCGTACTCCCATTGTCCCTTTGTTACTCTAAAATATTTTTAAGGTAATTCAGTTTTCATTAGTAAACAAAATGGTGGAGCATTTTTCTTTAGTTATTTGCTGAATAGAAGTACACTTTAACTTGTGTAATACAAAATTAAGTCACTTAAAGAACTGTGTTAATTTCTTTACTTAATATAATATTGTTGTAAAGCAGTATTAAATTGTATTGTCACATGCTTTTGTAAGAAGAAATCATGTGGTTGAAAATAATCTCTTATGTTGTATGTATCCTTATCAAAATACTTTTTTCCTAATTTTATGAAATGTAAACATGTAGGTTAGTTTGGCTTTAAGAGTTTTAACTCTGTGTTCATGCGTACTATGGTTATAAACTGGATCTTGTTCTAGCTGCTAGACTTGCCAGGTATCATTGAAGGTGCCAAGGACGGGAAAGGTAGAGGCAGACAGGTCATAGCAGTGGCTCGAACCTGCAGTCTTATTTTCATTGTGCTGGATGTACTGAAACCACTGCAGCACAAGAAGTTGATTGAACATGAGTTGGAAGGGTTTGGCCTCCGGTTAAACAAGCAACCACCAAACATTGTGTTTCGCAAGAAAGACAAAGGAGGTGTTAATTTGCAGACTATGGTAAGCAGAAGTGTATGCAGATGCTTTTGTTTATTTTAAACTGAGTGCAGTGGTGCATTTTGTTAGGAGCTAGGGTTTGATTACTGGTCAGACCTCCCTAATTTATGTTTTTTTTTTTTTTTTTTTTTTTTTTAAATCACTCTGGGCCAGGAATGGCCAACCCTATGCCCGAGGGCCAAGCGCTGGCCCACCAAAGCAGTTTGAATGGACCGCTTAAAAAAGAGCTAAAGCGTCTATCATATAAATATAAAATTACTTACCCCTGCAAAAACATTAAAATTTAATAATTAGCATTGTACATTTTCTATATACTGTGAAGACAGTGACGTAATGAACAGTTGAGTATTGCAACTACGTACGTTACCTTCTGTCTGGTGGTGTTGCATATGTACGGTGTGGGGTGAAGATTGTGTGCTGACGCACAGGATAAAGTCTGTATTTTGAGCTAATGAAAAGTAGTCAATGTTAAGTTTGAACCAATTACCAGGGCGGAGGGCGCCCTATCCTCAGCTTACCACCAAGGACCCGACTTCACCAATGGCTCTCTTAAGAACCATATTCATTAAAAGGCAAGATACATATGTCATAATCTATGCTCAGGGCAACCACAACAGGAATGCAACTAAACAAAGAGAAAACGACACTCACTTTTTTTAGTTTGAATCCATATATTCAATAACCATAACTTACATTGTTCCTCCCTTAACAATGATTTCACAACAATCTGTGTAACAAAACTTTTTGACACTAAATCAAAGACAACATATGAAATTTACAATATGACTTTTGTCCCAAAATATTTAAAAGGGGGCTTGCCGCACAAAATACTCTTCACAGCTTCCTGTGCTTTATGTCGCATACATATTGTAAATGCGCTCATATAAAGGCAAAGCCCATACACATTGTACACCTCCAAACCACAGTTATATATGATCCTAATATATAAATATGGCACTCATAAAATGGGTTAAATGGTTTACTCGTAGGGATTAACAGGCCTCAAACTTCCAACTTCAACACTATAACTCTCAAAACATCAGCTCGTTACTTTCCTTCCCGCAAATCAATTCTACGCACCCATTTATACTTCTAGTCGACTTGGACAGTGCTTTTCCCGTATCTTCGATGTTGCAAAAAACAGAGATTTAGAACGACTCGGGACTCGTCACGAGGCAAATTCCTCAACATCCAAAACTGTTTATCAGACAGAGACTATCATCAACTGAGACAGTCTCTCCTCGAAAGGGAAAACGATGAAAATCGGTACGACTCACGAAATCCTTGTGATTGGCACAGCCATCAGTCATCAACCACATACCTGAACTGTGAACGGACCTCGCCTCGCTTAGCCCAAAAAGGAACGGGCAATCACCCACGCCTAATGGAAGAAGGTTCCCTCCGAGTCGTCCACCATCGGCACTGCAACTTCATCAGACCTCACCCGACTGATCGTCAACTTCGCCTATTGCCTCCTCGTCCCACTCGCCTTGCAAGACTGAGCACCGCTTGCGTCATCGCCTACCTAGCAAAACACCCTCGCCCCGCTCCCTTACCTCCTCTACCAACCGAGACCCCTGAAGCTCCTCTCCAATCAAGGCCACCCCTCCACTGCTGTTAGAGGGATCGACCCGACAGAAGGAGCGACTCAGACGCCCCAAAGACACTACAAACACACATCCTCAGGGAAGGCAAAATCACCAAAAACTAATTCCCAACAACCAAAGGGAAGCTAAACAAACCTCAGCCGACAGATTTCCTTAAAAGAAACAACAAACTAAAACGAAGAAGACCAAAAACAACCAATCAAGACTACCATAAAGGATGCATCCCAACCAGCAAATCAGCTCATCTTATTTCTGGTGGCCAGTGGCATGATTTGAATCTAGTTTTTGGCGAAAGCTTCAAAAGGTTGGCCACCACAGGTTTAGGTAAATATTGAGCTTGCTGAATACTATGATCGAAATTCAATCTTCAGTGGGAGTCACTTCCTAATTTTGACTGTAAAAGATGTGGTAGATGTAATTTGCTTTGTTCTCTTGGAGTACCGCTGTTTACCCTGCTGTACCATTCTGCACTTGTGCATACCTCGTTTCATTCTAACAAACCACTGAAGACATCAGTGCTAAGCAGACTCAATTCCATAATACAGGCCATGGCCACTTTACATTTTGTTCCTAGTTCTTTGAGCTATAATTTCCTTCTCTAATTATTTTGCTCTTGACGAGATGTTTTAGCCTTTTTATTTGCTACCCACATTTGTGTTTCAATTGAGTCGCTTGCCGATGTCTTTTGTCATACATTTGGGTCATTCCATGCCAAGTGGTCGAACGGTCCCCACCTCTATGTCTCAGATTTTGTTCATAATGTGCAAACACAGTCACCAAGATACTGAAAGAAAGTAGCCAAAATTTTAGATCACTAGCCACAATAGTTTATTTACCAGACCATATTGATTATATAGGTTGGTTTTGAGTAATGTTGCATATATTGATGAATAAAGTAGGTAGCATTTTTAATGGCTAGTAAAAGTATCACTATTTCATTGAAAATACTAAGTTTAAGTGATCCAGCACAACTTTTTGTGGAGATTGCACTGGTACAGTACTACTTTAATCATAATATATCAAAATGTTTATCTAAAATTTGATCTTAAAGTATACCCAAAACTTAGTTCTAGCATATTTTGACAATTTTTTTCGGTAGGAACATCTCCCAAACAAAAAAAAAAGATGCAAGCCTAAAACTTTGGCTGTATGTTCCCCTTATTTTGGACATAAAAAAAATCAAATTTATAGCATTTTGTTATTAAGAGTTTTTCGTGACATGGCCATGAATTTGAGATATTTGGTACAGTGATCAAATTAGCCAATATTCAAAGCCATTTATTAAAAAAGAGTCACTCTAAAATTTTTTTTGTATTGGATCATTTGAAAGAGTATAGCATATTATATTTTTTGTTTGCATTGCCATTTTCAAATAAATGATACACCTATTATCAGGACATATTTTTAGCATATCTGCAACATCCTATGTGTCAAACAAAAATTTTTACTAAGTTGTATGAGTTAAACCAGCCATATAGTACCTACTAAAAATGTACAAATGTAAATTGGATAGTTAATAATGTTTCATAAAGTTGACAAACAATACTTCCATTACATGGTTCTAAACAGACCTAATTTGACTGCACTTTTGGTAGGTGTAGCCACGGCCGTTGAAGAACATGTCTGGACACTCGCCTGGAAACTTAACCCCCGAGTTTTTTGGCTGCAGTTCATCAAGTTACAGATAATGCTATACATTTTTGGGGCTGTAATCCAGGTGGTTTAGCTCCCTCCCAAAAACAATCTATTCCTTAATTCTATGCCCTGGGATCCCTAAAACACCCCAAAATCTACTAGCAAGGTGGGTGGTAACCTTGCGGACCTGTTACTCAGTGTTCATTTGGTGTATTTGCTCAGGAGCTCATTCAGTACAGTACGGGTCTGTGTAAGCTAGTGTTGGTAGAGTCTTTGATGTGGCTATGTAAGGAAAAATGAGGTTGTCTGAAATTCTGACATATTTAGACTTAACAATTTTATTGTATCAATTTTAGCCTCATTTTACCCTCATTCTTCTCGTAAAGGCCAAGTGGTGCTGTCCACAGTAGTGAAGGGGTGGTCACTTGTTAGGAATCCTATCAGGAGGCTCTGTTTACTTAACATTTTAACAGACGACAGTTGTGGAGTCTGTGGTTCACTTGCCTGGGGAACTGCTGTACAGAGGCAACGAAGCTTATAAATTTGTTTTTGTATTTTGGTTCTTAGATGGGCTTAATTAAAGACTTGTCTTCTGCGGTATAATGGTTTACACCCTGGCTTCTACATGTAGCTTATGTACACATTCCCAAATACTTAGTGCTACAAGACCTTGTATTACTCAGGCTGTCAGCTTGAGGCATTTACAATACTGCCCAGAAACTTGTTCATTCAGGCTACATGATTCACTTGCCATAAGTAGTGGTATCGTGGTCAGTGGTTTCATTGTCAGGAAGAGGATCGACATTAGCAAGGAGAGTAAAAATCCTTGTTTACCATGTTTAGTACCTATTACTCCTCTATTTGTATGTCCACTCTTCTCCCCTCACTTATAATCAACCTTGTTTGCCTGTATCTATCCACTGTTGAAAGTAGTGACACATCCAGTGATTCCGGACCAAATTTAGAGTGTAGAGTTTTACTGTACGAACCCAGTTGGTCAGTGATGCCAAGGTACGAGGCCAACCACCTGCACATACCGTAATCTTGGCATAATCATGTAATGGTGTATCAGAGTAAGTAGTGATTCAGTCAATTCTCACCCTAAACAAATTGTGTGTCTTTCTTGTGGTGTCGTTAAAATTTTCTCTTGTTTTTAATTTGTTTTTCTTTGTGCAGTATATGTATGAACAGTGTTATGATTTTGACTGTAGGTGACGCAAAGTGAATTGGATTTAGACACTGTGAAGAGCATCCTGTCCGAGTATCGCATTCATAATGCTGATATAACTTTGAGGTATGATGCTACAAGTGATGATCTGATTGATGTCATTGAGGGGAATCGTATTTATGTACCGTGTATATATCTTCTCAACAAGATAGGTAAGTCTGTCAGTACCTATTTACTGCAATGTTTAGTGTGTGACTGATCACACCACTTATATTGAGATGTTCATGTGTGTGGTTTACAAATTTGCATATCAGTTAGAAGCATTTGACTCCTCCTTACTAAGATTTTAAGCATATTAGTTTCAGAACAACTTTTACCATTATTTTTCTCCGCTAATGGTTGGATAATGCATATTCAAAGTGGTATGAATATTATGTTAATTACGTTTAGAATTTTTCCTTAATTCACCCTCATCTGTTTTCCTTGTTTTCTTTCCATTGCCGTTTATTAAAATTGCAGGGTTTCAAAGTGGCCCATGTCTGTAGTAGTATTTACTAAAATTACTGTTAACAAGTTTTGATTGAATTAACAGAGGAGTGTACAATAATAGCGGTTTGTAAAATAATGAATACTTTCAAACACATTGCTACGTTTCACTGGCACCAACTGCTACAGGTAGCCGGCACCACCTGCTACAGCCACACATTGCGGTAACAACTGTTACACGTCAGCCCTCCTGGACCGACATGAGTTTTGGAGAAGATACAGAAGTCTCCAGACCCACTGTAATAACTCTGATCTTCCTCTGCATCACTGTTGCTTATCTCTAAAAAAATTAGTATCGTTCGAGGAATTAACTCAGTGGTGTTCGTCCAGAAATCAAACTTGTATTCTCGAATGTTTTCGGTTTTTTAAATTATGTGTACATTAACATCGGCATAAACTAATTTCTTTAGTGTGAACCCGGTTTACTGAAAAAAGTAAGTACGTATAAAATGCAGCACAAGTCCATAAGAATAAAAAAAACTCACTCTTTGCAGTGCCCTGAAATATTTTGGAAAGTACATTTTGAAAAAACTGGGCCGCAACCCCCAAACACGACCGCACATGTTGGTGTCTAAATTATTTCTGCAAGAAGACTACATTTTTAAAAAAAAACTTGGGCCGTAGCTTCACAACATGACCTTCCTCGTCTATATGTGGACTATTTCTGAAAATGGCGGAAGTGAAACTCTCTAGAAGGGGGTCACACATGCCACCCCAGGCCGCACTCCTATTGACGGGCTGTCACATGATTACAATACTGCCGACCCCTCTAGAGACTAATGAAAAATACGGCATATGTAATCTGTAATCTCGCAAAAATTACCGGAAAAAAACCAGAACACACAACAATTCTCAGGTTTCCCCCGTCCAAAGCCAACTGGCAATAATATTATTGACTAAACCCTGACTGAATTCTGGATTATTCTAAACTATTAAAACTCGCGACTGTATTTTTCTACCTTCCTTTTCTCAAACCGAGACCACTAAAAAGAAAATACTAATTAGTTAGAATATTGCCGAAAAAGGTAATGATAAATTACAATACGCCTGGTTGAATATAGTTTACCTAAAAAAATGCAAAATGAAAACATAACCCTGCATTGCTACAACATTCTAGAAATATTAATTATACTTTAATTGTAATTTTTATTGAGATTATAGGTATTAAAACATGTCAGCAGAAGTATACTTCAGGTTCTTAAAAATTCTTTAAATTAAAATATATTGGGGGACTGATGAATTAATTATTATTAATTTGCATGGTGCTATTTTTTCTTTTAATGTACGGGATTGTTAAGTATTACTGTATTACTACTTGACTGGCACAATGAATGACCAGTACTCCAGAGAGAAGCTCATAGCTATTAAAAAAGTGCTAATTTGGTTATCTACTCATTGCAATTGCCCTTGATTAAATAATGGCTGGGCACAAGCAACTGTAATGGGTGTATGTTAAATTCAGATTGAAGTAACATGGATGTAGATACTCTAGAGACAGACATCCAGTTAGTGCATTTGTAGTAACATTTCAATACGTATTCAACCTATAGTGGACTTAAGAATTCGAAGTGAAATGTTACTATGTGCTCAGTAACATCAGTGCTCTGAACTGAAGTAGGAGTCAAGTGACTCAGTTCAGTCGGCGAGGACGACTAGAGTGTAGAATCTGGTTTAAAATGTTTATTTCAAACACCCATTGGACTGATGTGAATGACGATGAAGCAATCCCCATATTTAATTCTTTCTGTGGTAGTTTATGGGGTTAAATCATCCTGATCTAGCTAAATAATGTAACAGTAAATACAGTATTATGACAAATAAATTTAGACAAATCGTATTACAAATTTTTGCCTTTTGGTTTTTCAACAGTCAATTTGTTCTGTAGTTCAGTGTTTGGCAAAAAAGACGTTTCTACATAATGTTCATTCAGGGTGCATCCCACGTTTACATTTCAGTCTAGATAAAAAATGTTACTATACTGTTACAATTTGGGCACGGTATGCTGCGGAGTATAAGTCTTTTATTAGATAAAAGAAAATAAGCAAAGCAATCTATTTTATTTACAAATATCTACACCAAAATGCCGGAATGTCACTAATGATTAATCACTATTTTATAAATGTCTTCGTAAAAGTAACCAGTATGTTACAGGTTAATAGCAAACAAAACAAATAATTACTATGTACATAAAGGTTATAAAATCAAAATAATGTCTACAAATTCTCTATACATAAAATGTCTTCTCTGACCACTCACAAATAGTGAACCCAATGTCCTAGCTTCATTCACCACGATGGTCCTCTTGATGTCCCAAAACGCCCTAGACACTATTTTTTGCAACAAACAATATTGCAGAATGCTCCCAGTCTCTGACACACCTCTCTTTTATACTCTTAGTAAAGAGGCCAGAAATTGTGTGGCAACTGTCTGTCTCGGAGCTTCGAGAAACATGCCATATCAGGGTCGAAACACCATCCAGGAACAGAGGGTAGATACAAGAATTCTCTAGGCTGTGATATCTACTGTTATCTGAGTCTTTACAAAACTAAAGATAGACGTGCAGGTAGCTGCCGTGGTATGTCACAAAGGGTAATGTGAGCCACAGAGTGCGCGTCCTATAGTTCTGCCACCACTATATCAGCTTATGCTGTTCACACAATAGTCGTACCAAATTCAATACCTCAAAATATGTGTGCGACAATCATGTGAGTAAATACGGTAAATTTCATGCTGGATTAATATCTTCCTATATCTTTCAAACATGCTTCTAGGTAGAAAGTTAATAGTGGTCTAACGCACACATAAATAATGTCTAAGTACTGATGTAAATTTCTGTAAAATTTTAGAATATGTTAGTTGTTGAGTTAACTTTTTTTTTAGTTATTACATATTTTGTGGTTCATGTATCTAGTATGTTTTTAACAACATATAAATTTATTATTTTTATCTCACTACCATACCATTACTACTTAATGATGTATGTATTATCTTTGCTGCTTGGCTAATTCCAGTGTGCAGGTTTATTCCACTGCATATTCATGGAACACCACTTTACTTCTGTTTACTGTCACACAGTTTTATTTTGTTGAGTACCATTGGCTATCATTTGTTAGTGTTCTTCTGCTTTCAGATCAGATCAGCATTGAAGAACTGGATGTTATTTATAAAATTCCACATTGTGTTCCAATTTCTGCACATCACAAATGGAATTTTGATGACCTTTTAGAAAAAATGTGGGAATATTTGAAGCTCATTCGAATGTAAGTGATCATTAGATTTTCACGATATGCTATACAGTGTTGTATTAATTAATAAGTACTGGATAATTTTGTATCTGTTACCACTATGTCAATAATTATAATAATTTTGATTTCATTTTGTATGCTTGGGTTGTAGGTAATGGATGTGTTAAGTGTCTGTGCATTTTGGCATGTGCGTGTATTGTGAAGTGACCAGCCTGCGCTTGGGGTATACTTTTTCGATAAGTCAGTTATGTGTTTTAGGGTTGTTGTTTAGAGTCCCTGTTAATGTTTAATTGTTTTGCATGAATAATGCTAGCCAGTGTTACTGACACTTAAGAACCAAGAGCTGGTCAGCCTAGCATCAGTTAAGAGTAGGGCAGTGATGATGCCTTTATTATTTTCAAATGTGTTGCCCGGTCACCCTACTTTAAGCCATTGCCTGTAGATGATTAAACTGCTAGGATTTATACAATAGTAAGTCAACAGTATTTGTTT
Source organism: Medauroidea extradentata (assembly GCA_003012365.1). Lineage (NCBI taxonomy): Eukaryota > Metazoa > Arthropoda > Insecta > Phasmatodea > Phasmatidae > Medauroidea > Medauroidea extradentata. The sequence continues at coordinate 2,121 of PNEQ01124443.1, read as the reverse complement.
CAATAAGAGTTCCATGTTTGTTGTTTTAAGCCTAATAATCTTCTAAGAAAGTCATTTGGTTAAATAATTTAAATATTATAACTCTGCTGAACAGGATATCACGTATAAAACCTACTCTCTAAATGTAAAACTGCTATTGGGCCTGGCGGAATAGTACAGCAACATAAAACCGTGTCTGGATGCAATTGCTAGTGATTAGTCTTCTTAGTATAATATTTAATGTCAAATAATGTGTTCTCAAGCTTTGAGTTGAAATTATTTTAAGGTATGTTTTCGGATGGCACATGAATTTAAAATAAATATGTCTTGTGTGGACTTTTATGAAACGGCATAAAGATTCAAGCAACTTTGTACTCTTGGAAATGTACGAAAATGTTATCTTTTAAAAGTTATTGCTGTTGGAAAGTTTTTGGTGTTTATTTTGAAAACACAGCATGTAAATGAGTTCGTCCAGCCTGGCCATGGTGCCGCGGGGGCGACACCGATAGGGGTTCACAGAGGGTACTGCAAGGTGTATAGCCGGCAATGTCCGATGCCAAAACTTTATTTAATATTTTGTTATTGTAATACTTATTCGGTAAAATAGTAAAATATGTATTGTGCTCAGCAGAATTTTGCCGAATTTGCGGTAATTTTAGTTTGTTTATTTTGTATCCAGACCGGTTATTTGATCTCACTTGAATGTTATAGAACATTTTACCGGAAGGTTGGCCGCCATGGTATCTTGGGACACCATTGCGGTTGCCGTAGCTGGTCACTTTGATCTTGACTGTCGAGGAGGCAGGACGTGTGTCGCGTTGTGTGAGTTCAGCATGTGGTAAGCCGAGGGGCGCGGACGAAAGCCATGGGGCCGCGATGGAAGGCGGTAAAAAGACTTGTTAGTATTTCTCTTTATTAATTTACTCTCTTTCATTTGATGTAAACTTAACGGCGATACCGACCGCATGGCCGACCCACTATTGGTTTCTGAAGTTGTGTTTTAGTTCAGCACGTGCTTGTTTCCTTTGAGTTTGGCTTCATTTTGGTTCAGTTATTTTTTCAGTTTTATTTTAATTTTATGTAAAAGAGAAGCTCGTATTACGTATTAGCGAAAACTATAAAGGACATAAAAATTTCATTAGGGCCAAATTTAGTCACATTTTGTGTCTAAAATAAGAAAAAGAATATCTGGTACAGTTAAAAAGTAAAAATACGGTAATGAAAATTGCGGTTTATAGCACCCTTAACTATTTAATTCATTTCCTTGCTCACTTGCAAAACAGTTTTAAAGGTCACAGTATTAGCAGTGCATTAATTTTTTGATTGACCTTGGGTCTGCACTTTGGTCACTTTAAATTCAGAATTGCAGACTGCGAGAATACCTGGAAATTATGGTTTGCCATGTGTTAGCCATTTTAACTTGCATTTCAACTCTTTGTGACATTGTTGAGGCTGTCCAGCAATCTTTTTAGTTTTCTCATTACGAACATGAAACTGTCGTCATCCCAGCCTCATGGTCTGGGAAGTAAGGCCGACTTGACGTCAACTACCGGCCCTCTCCTAGGCAGATTCTTTCTTTTGTGTTGTAACCCTCCACCTACCTCACCACAAATCACCGTAGTGTTTTAGTTTTCAAGTGTAATATTAAATTCAATGTAGTTTCAAGGGCAATTTTAGGCTGTGCAACGTAAACGAACCAGGGCATCACACCGGCATTCAAATTACCACCATGCACGTGATGTCACACCACCCGCCCATCACCAACATAACAACAATGGACATGCAAAGACTCAAACATTTATTTTCAAATTTTCAAAATTAATTAAGTACTCTCTTATTGTAACCAACAAAGGCAATGGTGGTCACACTATATTATAATAAAGGGCATTATGTTAATTTTAAGTCACATGGTTATGTAATTATTTGAAGAGTATTTTTATTTTCAATTACAGTAGAGTCTCGTTATAGCGAAATGTCATGGTTCTGGGTTCGAACTTCGCTATAGCCGTGTCTTCGCTATAACCGAATTTGGCCGATTCTGACCCCTAAACCCAAAAAATTGGATTAAAACTGTCTTTAATCTTATTTAATTACAAAGTGGTACATTATTTTAAGGAAATATAGGTTTATTGTAACAGGTAA
>PNEQ01124442.1:0-15485 GCA_003012365.1 Medauroidea extradentata | reverse complement strand
GGGATGGGCTCTCCTGCTGGAAAACATTTTCAAACCACGCGGCTTTGTGAAGTTTATTTCCGACGAAAATGACTTATCCTTCGAGATAACCAGCTCCTTTAAACTTCTTTCAGTAAACAAAACACAATAAGAGCGGATTTTTGCTATCAAAGGGTTTAACGAACCTGAACGTAATTTAAAAATATATATTTTAGAGTACGTAATTTTCGCTATGAATTTCGCCGACTGGAGATAATCGATGTTGCGTTTTTTTACTTAGTATTGACTTTTAAAAAATGTATCAAACGCTTTCAACATTAAAACAGCAAAATATCTACACATTTTGCAACGCACAAGATTTTTCTCATATCGTCATATTTTTTTCACTTTTATAAATAACTAATCCTGGTGTATTTTCCATGTAAACAAAATGCAAATGTATATCTGTGAGTCGTTCATTCAAAATTTATTCTTCAAATAAAACTGCTCTGTAACATAATTTCTACAAACTAGCATTCACTAAGAAAATTAAGTCGGAATATTTGTCGAAGAGCAAAAATACACAGTTTGAGTGGGATTATTCTCGACCAACGATAGCAATAATGTTCTTCTCGTGATATTTGATCGTCGGAAGCAGTGGCCGGGCAAACAGCAGCAATTCCAGGAAGCAGTCGGTTCGAAGGGGCATAAAACAAGTCGGTCTGATGTATAAAGCAGCCCACAAATTAGTTACCTAAATACACATAACACATACAGCGTTTATACCGTAGCATTCAGTGCAATAGCAATTACGTATTCTGTTCGTAACGGGCCTCCTATCAAGGTGTTCCGGGTTCGATTCCCGGCGGGGGTCGGTCGCATGTAGGAATCGTGCCTGACGATGCCGCTGGTCAGCGGGTTTTCTCGAGGATCTTCCGTTTCCCCCGCCCTTTCATTCCGGCGATACTCCATACTCACATTATGTCACCTCTCACCACCGCTAAAGACCTCGATGTTGAGCGCTGACCAAAATCTCTCACTCACCCTACAACATCCCTATACCCTAGTCATCGCGTGGCGCATGGACGGTGTTGTACCATGTCACGGGTAATCTTTTTTACGCAAAACTTCTTAGATAATTCCTATTACATTTATGTATTTAGAAAAGAACACACACGTGAAACTATGCTTCTATAATTTCGAAAATTCAGCCTGCTTGTTACAAAACATGATTTTCACGCCTTTCAAACTGTTCTCTAAGACTGCTTTAGCCTAATGGTCACGCGATCTAGGAAAGGACCTGGAGACACGCAGAGGGGAAAATTCCTCCTCCTGCTCCTAACCAGCGGAGGTGTGCGCATATGCTGATTGGTTGTAGCTTCTAATGGCACACTCAAGGTTCTGTCATTTCCCCTCTTACTAGCTAGGAGAGGAAATGTGGGGCGGGCAGCTGCACAGTAGATACCATTTCACGTCCGCTGCGCCACTCTCTCAAAACCTTTCCTAGGCTGCGGGACCAGTAACTCCGAAAAATCACCTGAATTCGAAAAGTGCAAAACGAGATGCATGCGTTGGCCTATACTTTAAAAGTGAAAAATAAAGGTTTAGGATAACCTATTGGGAAAAGACTACACAGAAAACATTGCACGCCAGTTTGGTGCGCAGTGAATAGAGGCGATATGCTTATCTTCGTGCATGGTACTCTGGCTCGTATTGCTCCGTTGTTCCAATGCATCAAACACAAAAAATTAAAAACCTGTACACGGTCCTTTTCTTTATTAATCATTCAAGGGAAAATACGGTAGTTAAGACCATGACCTTTGGTTTCCACTGTTTTCGCGATAATTATTATTTTTAGCTTAAACAATATCAAATATTAAAAATCTGTCTTGACAGTTTTGTTTAAAATGGTTTTACCGTTATTATTAATTTTCCTAAGGATGAAATTGTACGGTTTCGGCTAAAAAGTCAATTAACCAGAATTTTTTTTAGTAGTATTACATAATTAGCTAAACCCATAGAATTTACTGCCTTGAAAAAAAAATCAGCCAATGTGGAGAAAACGATTATAAAGAAACTGCCCAGACAGATTTTTCATATCAGCTCTCGTTTAGGCGTAAAAAAATTAATATCGCTAAAAAAGTATAAACTAGAGAGCATGGCCTTAGGCGGCCGCCTACCCCACGCTTCAAATGTGTTGCAGTGTATTCGTAAACAGGTTTTCTCTACGAAAATATTCCACGTGTGCCCATTATGCCAACGTACTTCAAACAAAGTCGGAACCTCATTGTTAAGACACCATGATAAAAAAAAACAATTCCTAAGCCCTCCAACATAGCTAAAAACGGCCTTTTCAGGCTGCCGTACTTCAAAATGTACTAACCGGATGTAAGTGAAACTCAGAATGCTACCTGCCCTGAACTTAGTTGCACACTTTCCACCAATAAAATGTTATGGTCACCACTTAATGTCTCATAGTAAAAACCGCTCGGCTGGAACCTTGCGCGTTAGTTCAGCGCTTGGCTTGTTGAGACGACGCGGCATTGAATGCGAGCATCAAGATTGACCTTACAGTTCCTTCGATTTTGAGCCTCTCACGCGGGTAGGCGGCGTCCTTAAATATCTTGCACTTAAGAGGCGATAATGCATGTGATGAGCAAGCAAGAGTCGACCTTAGTAACTATGTGTTAGGCCCTGATCACACCCACCGTGTTCCGATTACGCAAAATCCAAATCAGTAATACCCTTAAATTATTGCAGTAAAATTATAACCAACAAGTTGTTTTGAAAACTCGGCGTACTCGGCGAGGCGAGTGCTTCACTCGTATCAAACAGAAATGAAATAAAAAAAATACTTATTGAAGTTTACAAACTAACACTTGCATGTAAAAACTAGTCAAGAGGTTTGTTAGCAACGTTATTTTAGACTACTAGAAAATTCCTATGTGTTTAAATATTAATAGTTATATAGTAAAATTAGTGTTTTCCATGTTGACTTTCAAAAACGTGTACAGTCACTGCAAAAAAAAATTGTACTTTTACAAAGAAAATATTTGGAAACCCAGTTGCCAAAGAAATTCCTTGTAAAACTACAATGTTTGTCCTTGTAATAAAATACAAAATATATGTTTGTAAAATTACAAGGAATAGCCCTGTAGATGTACTTTCAATAAAGAAAAAAAATAAATTTAAATGCTCATTGTACTTCATAAATAACATTGTACTTATCTACTTATTTATCAAATAACTTTTGAATAAAGGACGTATACATGAAATTATTTTGAAAATAAAAGAACTTGGAGGTGCGCAAAGTTTCGAACCACTCTCCCAGCGCGCTCAGCTTCCACGCATCTTACCCCTAGACCACTGTGACTTCTGCATTGCTTAGTCTTTATTTATTTGTATGCACTAAATGTACAGTTCAGAAATATTTTTTTTTACTTTAATCACTTAATTAATATAAACATTAATTTATTCCACACAAAAGCTTTACAGAGGTGATCTTTGCATAAGTAATTTCCGACGAACCTATGATTTTCATAGACTACCAATTTTTTCTAAGTTTTTTTGTAAACAAAATAATTTCAACATTATAAACTAATAATTTTACAAGGAAAATCTTTCAACATTTACAAAAGTTTGTACAACTACTAAGAAGTCACATTTTACAAAAAAAAATTACAGCGCAGGAAATGTCAGTATATAGATACAAAGAATTACCTTGTAGTACACAAACGTTACCTTCGTCACTTTATAAACTAATGATTTCACATAGAAAATCATTGTACTTTTACAATGATTTATAAAATTACAAAGAAAATCATTGTAAATTTTACAAATTTTTTTTAGAGTGCTACGCCAAAAGAACGATAACGAGGTGCTTTTCAGTTTCGCTTAGTTCGTTATTAAAAACGAGGATTTTTTTTTTCTTTTTCTGGCGGTTCATTATAAAAATATATAGTGTCGGTTGCAGGATAAATCGAACGCAAGTTAATTACTGTATTACATATAACTGATAAAGATAAAATTAGGTAGGATAGTCATAAATGGTAACTTTCACTTTCGTCAATGCCGCTACACAGTAAATACATTTTCTTTTCAACAAATAAAGATTTTTCTTTGAGAATATTTGGTTTGCGTCTGAGAAATCTCGCCTTACTGAGAGAAACATTTGAAAAGCTTATATTTGGTGTAACATGTTTTCTTCAAAAAGTTATCTTTGAAAATAACATCAATTTCTATCTAGCAATGATAATTTTTTAAACATAGCCTAAAGCTTGTGTTGAAAATATAACTTTAACATGAAATAAACTATCTTAATAGGAACACGATTTTTGTTACCATTACTGTAACTTTTAAAAACAAAACTTTTTTTTGTGACAAAGTTACTTTGCAGTGACTCATATTTAAACAACGTGTTTCTTTGAAGAATAAAACATTTCGATCTGGCCAAGAAAGTGTTCATAGAGTGTAATTAGGAAACTAGAGTGTAGTTAGGAAACTAGAGTGTAGTTAGGAAACTACCTTAGCATTTGCCGGTAGTCATTTCAGAATCCAATGAAAAACTGAAATCAGGATAGCCGAACCGCGGTATCAAATCCTGATTCTACCAAATGCCGAGTCCAGTATTTACCACTACGCCACCTCGCTTGTTTAGGCGGTGGTGAATAAGACAGTACAAAAAAAATAGCTATCCTGCGGGACGCAACTGTTTTGATACTTGTGTATGTTAGTACACAAACGCATTAGGTTGCGTTGATTGACGGAGACACCAGGCGGCATTCTCCAACCGTGAGCAATGAGTAGAGGCGGGAAAAATTCGCAGGTTCACAGACCTGTAGGCTAGCCTGCAAGAACATGTGTGTATTCAAGCAGACATTATATGCTCACTGGATGCTCGGTGACGCAGTGATACGGGCCTGCATTTAGTTGCTAAGCGACTACCAGGAAGTGTCATATAAGTCACGGGCCATTTGCGAAAGTGGCACGAGCTTACAGTTGCTGGAATTATAGCTTAGGGCCAAAAAACGCGAATATTTTTCAGGTCTATAGCAATGAGTAGGGGTCAGAAAATTTCGTTGATTGAATGACCTGCATGTTAGAATCAACTATCCTATGCATACTCAAGTCCCTACTATTTGTCCACTAGCTGCTACTCAGTGGAACAGCAGACAATGAACCAATATGCTTGAATATGCATAGGACAATGGATTCTAGCATGTGGGTCATTGAATCAGCGAAATCTTCCGGCCCCTAGCAATGAGAGAAAAACGCGTTTTCATTTCAACACCTACTCCCAACTATACGCTATTCATGTGGTGTTGATCGGTGTAGCCGTTTACCATTCTCCACATACGCAACCCACAAATTTAAAGCGCAGAACCATTTCAATAATTACGTTCAATGCAGCAAGTGGAATTTCTGGAAGTAGGCATGCGGTATTTTGAATCTTCAGGTCGTAATTCTGAAGTCCTCCGCTTGCGTCACTTCAGTGAAAAGTTTACACTTCGCCATGTGCACGCTACTATACAAATACTTATTTATAGGAATTTATGTGTCCACCTGTTCACGCGCTTCGACTATAATGGCTGATATGACGACCGCCATCATGAAATCTTAACTGGGGATTTGATGAACTTTGCTCGAACTAAAAACAAAAATTATTTTATTTATTTATTTCGTCTTTCATTTTCTTGGCTAAGTTAAGGCTAAAATATCTTCTCTTACACTTAACCAAATTTTAAACAAATATATGCACAAAGGTAGCAATAAAAAGAGTTGACATCTAACTAGAAACAATAGAAAATTATGTTTTGAAATCGTAGTTCTTTGGTTAGAAGTTACGGATGTTAACCGCTAGACCATTGAAGCTGAATTTTCAGGCAGCAAGCCTATTTAATTGTGTATGTCAGAACTATTTAGATTAGTTGCATTCCATTGGCATTAGCAACAAAAATAAATATTTTCAAGTACTTACAGGGTAAACTGACCACATATCGTGATCTATCTTAATATCGTGATAAACCACTTTTCGCGCTTCACAAAACTGGGAAGGCTCGTTTCATAGAGTTCGCTAGGTTACCAGTAGAGAGCATGCATGTGCAGTTTCAGCATTAAGTGACCAATGTATCACATATAAGATCACAAAATGAGAACTATTTTCTGACGCAGTCGTAACGCGAGTACGACAGTGTCGCTGGCATCGTTCATTTCTACTATAGTCACATTATTAATAATTTATTTATTTAATGTTTTATATACGCTCGGACAGCTTTACAGCCTTCGTAGAAGTACACGGATGTTATCCTGGATAAACGTAAATTCGGATGGCCGGAGTCAAGAATAGAACCCCCCGGAATATACGGAAAGCGAGGCGTGTGTTTTACCAATCCTCCTCGCTCGGTTCATCATTCGCCTCGCCCTGTAATGAAACACTGCGCCCGTCGCTCGGATATGATATGGTACAGCAGTAAACTGATAGGCCTCTTGGGGAAATGAGTTAGGTCACGAAATCTTTCACCGTAATGCAAGCCATAATCTTCAGAGGTTATCAGTGTAAGAGCGAGACTGCCGAACTGCTGACGCATGGCTTTCTTGTCGGGAACGTAAATCTGTAGGCATGCTGACGTCAGCTGACGAAGCCACAGTTGTCGAAAGTTTTGGAGTCGGACGAGAAAGAATGCAGTACAGCCATAAACACTGTTGACACATCCCTAGTCTCCATCCTTGTCGACTGACACCAGGCACGACAGACGTCGTCTGTCGTTAGGGTTGCTGCAACGCGTGGAGAATTACAGTGGGATTTCCCTCGCATTCTTGCGCTGCATACAACTGGTTCAAGGATAAGGCCTCGCTCTCTAGTTTTGCAGTGGTTTCGAAACTATTTTTTTTAATGCAAATTAAAAAAAATCAAAAATTCATTCTTATAGTTTTAACACTTTTATATCATCGTTTGTGGCTGAATTTTTATGTTGCAATTCACCAAACGGATTTTTAGATTTTTGCCTCTGAAGTATCACATATTAGGTTGTCAAAATAAGCCAAAATGAAGCAAAATAATGTTTTGCCAGCAAAAAGTACATTATTTTAAGAAAACGCTCTGGCAAAATTGTGTGTCGTAAGACTACACAGTCTCAAAATTTTTCAAAACATTTGGTTTAAAAATATTATAGTTATTTGCAATTGTTTGAAATAAATGAAAGATCATGGTCTTAAGTTAAGACAATTATTTAAAAGAAACCCACCAATAAATAGCATGCACGCGTGTTTTATTTTCTCGGAACCTAATCAATGAAATTTAACATATTTTTATACAAATAGCATGATTGTAGGTCCACTTCAGCTACGGGCATGAATGAACCACGTATCTTACTAGAGTCCAGATCTTAATTCACGAGTGGAACAAGGACTTAAGGAGGGCAAAGTTAGAAGATCAATGGTACACAGCTCTTAACTAGAACATGATGTTTATAAGATTTCTGCTAATTCCAACGAACGTTTTAAACGCTGTTTTGTATCGCGCCCTGCACTTTATGGGGTTGGTTCATGAATTCAAGACTTACACAGTAAAAAAAAAGTTCAAATATACACTTAGGCATAGCTGGTCATTTTACATTTTTGCACGTGTAATTACGGAATACAATGACAGTAAGTGTAATTATACACAAATGTTCTTACTGATCCAAAATATGTAGGCCTACTGGTCTCTGATTAAGAAACACAAACGTATAGACACAATTACTAGAAAGTTGATGTAAAATTTACTATTTAAAGATGCGTGTAGAAATACACTGACATATTATAATATTTAAACGTAATTTTGTGTTTCATAACCGCACTGCCTTTGTCTAAATTACACTGATTTAATTGTAAAAATGCTTGTTTCCGAGTACAATTTTGAAACGACAAAATACTTATAAATTTACTCTAGCAATTTGCGTAGATATGCTATAAATTAATATCAAGTAAAAGCTTTAAGCGCATTTTTAAACAGTTTTTACTAACATCCCAACTATATTTTATTACAATGCAGTTTTTGCGTAAATTTACAGTTAAAAATGTGCAAATTCTGTCGCCGTGTCTATGGACTCCAGCCTTATAAATTTGAGTTTTACTATGTTCATTTCAAAAATATTTTCGCTAAACAAAGTTTTAGCATTTTACACATTTTTCTGTATAAACTTTCTTGAAATCTAAATTTTCAATACGGCAGTTGACTTGGTATAATAAGCTTGATTCACGCCCGATTACTAGGTCATGCTATATATTAGTTGTAGTAAGAAAGAGGATAATGTTTTCCCATGTGAATTGGATAATAATGTGCTAAAATAATATCAGTAAGTGTCAAAAACAACTAATTAAGATTGCCATTTAGTCTCTATTGAATGAATTCCACGTCACAAAGTAGAACAGTTATCTCATCAACCATCGATGGCCGGTCTCATGGTTATAGTCGTTCAGTGCTAATTCAAAGGTCGTGGATTAAAATCTTCACAGTCAGACATTTTGGTTAGGTAGTAATTATAAGTCCCAAACACTGTTTCGTAAGTTAAAAATCACTTGGAAAAAAAATACCTTACAGCTGTCGACTGTGTGTCGTCTTATCTCCCCTTCTTCCCCCGCCCCCCCCCCCCTCCTTAGCCGTGAGAAGCCAAGATAACTGCCCACTATTATAGTATGTGAACTGAAACTGTTCAAATACAAATTCTTCGTATTATTCGTCCGCTGCAGCTCAAGCAACTGGGAAATATGCGAAAAAGTGTGCGTTATCATTGAATACCAAATGTAAATAATATATGTGTCGGGAAGTTAGGAGACTGTGGTTGAGGGAAGTAAAGGTCAGCGCGATAAGAAAATACGATACTTAAGGCGGTTCCCTATATAGACTGCATTTGTGTGTGCGAGGCAGAAAATCGATAAAGCGCAAGGTTGCCGCCGGCCGTCGTGGGTAACGCAGTTTCGCCTCTACGTGCAAGCCACTCAACTGGCGCGCAGAGCTGTACTAGTATTAATTATCCTATGGGACTTTAAACGGTGACCATATCATTATATTTGTGAGAAATATAGTTTAAAGTCCAACGCGTGCTTCTATTTGTGCGATGAGATTCAGGTTTCTATAATCCCACATACGGCAGTCTGAAAAAGTCGTTTTTAGCCATTTTGGGAGGCCCTAAAATCATATTTAAAATACGCGTATCTTTGAGCTGATGGCGTCATACACCGACGTGTGTGTTCTTTTCGTAGACGAGCCATTTTGAAGTGCGTTGAGTAGTTCCATTAAAAAATGAATACTCGCAACTTGCTGCAACGCATTCCAAGCGAAGGTAGGGAAACCCCAAGTGATCAGTATTCTAGCCTCATTCTCACGTCTGCCCTGCTTATCAAAAAGTCACTTCTTACATTATCTGTGTTTATGTTTTCTCCGCTACTTCTCGACAGGCCGTGTGCCATGAACTCATGTCAGGCGCAGTACATTTCCCCTCCCTGTAACATGTCTACCTACTATAGGCGATTCGGAATAACGTGAGCACTCAAAAAAGCCCTGCTAAAGTTCTATTTTCAGTCAATGCGTATCTTTGTGCGCGTAACGGCTAACGACGGGGAAAATCTAACTTCCCTGGACACGTCACTTGGATGCTTGTGCGTATAAGATAAATTATGCAGTCAGGATGAATCGATACAGTTTGATTAAAAAAATATTAATTTTATAAAATACAATAATGTCGATTTCGGTTGATGATGTTTCAGTATTGTTGAATTTAAAAAATAATATACATGGAACAATATTTCGTAATTTATGTAAAACGAGCAGAGTTGTAGAAGCCAAGTATTGAAGACTCTGTCTACAATCAGCAACTCGCTATGTCGGCGATATTCTAATCCAGACATCGACACTACTGTTTGCGCGAGCGCGCGTGACTTCGCGATTAGCGTGGTGAGCTGCTGAGAAGGCAGTGACCGCGCTGCTATGTTTTTACACGTGTCACGTGGGTTGACAGTTTGAACGTGCTGAAAAACAAGATGTGAAGCTTCGGGAGGGCGTTGTACTCAGTCGAGCCGGTGTAATCGACAAATATTTTGTACCTTACCGTGCCGCACGTGTGAACTGCGGCGCACCTGTGGTTTACAATTAGGTAGACTGTACCGAAACAATGCGTGCGACTGATTGCAGTACTGGTTAACTTGGATGTATCGTGCGATGCATAGAGCCGCCATTTTGTTTCAATTCCTTGCAAGCACATCGTCAGCTCTCCTTCATGGTTATTGGCACTGTGACTTTGTTCAGACACGTCTCTCATTTGACTGCCCCATCAGACACGGCTGAGACTTGTCGGTAGGAGCCCAAGACCCAACTCAAGTTAATACTATTACTGACAATGGAGCAGGGCTGCACATGTGCACACAAGACGTTCGTATGGTGCAGAAATTTTTTCGTCATTAAATCGTGGCTCTAGTTATGTTTATTTTTGTGTTACGGCATTGTTTTACTACTGATAACTGCTCAGTGTACCGCACTGAGAAAAAAATTGTTGGTGCAAACAAAATTTGTTTGAATCAACCAAATCATATGTTTGTATAGAGGCAATTAGATATGTGTTTGCTCGTAACAAATTATTTTGTTCCCTCGATTTGTTTAAGGCAAATGGCTGTATTTTGTTAACGGTACAAAATATTTAGCTGGTGATAAAAATATTCCGTTGGACATATTAAATGCACGTGCAATATTTTAAGAACTAAAACAAATTATTTTTTTTTAACTTAAAAATTCGGAAATAAAAAAAATAAGGAGAAGCCCGGATTTGATCTATTAACCCTTGGTTTACTGCTGAGCTGCGAGTGCTTTGGTGGCAATGGGTTTGTTATTTGTATACGAATATAATTTCTTTTTTACGATTGCACTGCTGTATTTTCAACATGTTTATTTTCCGTCTGCGAGAAGGTAGACGACGTCAAATAATATTAAATTTTGAGTTCTGTGATTAATCGAATTAGCCACTTTGAAACTGTTATAACTAAAATTAAGTTCCTTTAATTATGCTGAATAAGAGTTTAGACGTCCTACTTGTCGCACAAGCTTATATTTTGAAAGTCGAGGCATACAGTGTTCGCCATCTTATCGCTCACGCACGCGTCTGGCACCTTCCACAAGTCAACCAAATGGATACAGTTTCGCCAACAAAATCATTTACTCCATTGAAAAAAAAATTGTTGTTCAAAGCACATCACTTATATCTAACAATATTATTTTGTTGACAAGTTGTAACGAGTTGTTTCTTTACACAAAATATTTATTCAACATCCTGTAGTAACCAAATATGTTTGGCCCAAACAAAGTGCGTTTAAATGAATAATTTGGTCGAGGGAAATAATTAAATTAGTTTGGAGGACTCGAGGCTTTGTCTTTGTCACAAAATATTGTTTAGCTGAAGCAAACATGACCCAAACAACTATATTTAGTACAATGAAACAATTCTTTCTCTCAGTGTGTACAAATAAACAGGAAAAAATTGTAATACCTATACTTGTGGGCCACACAGTGTCTGGGAAGAAATCCACTGCTGTTTTATTGTGAATTCAACAGGTAGAGCGTTAATGTACGATCAGGCTGAACAAAGTATCGTTTTGAGCAAATTTCCTATCTTAACTATTGCTACAATTGGTTGGTAGTTATAGGCGATTCGCAATAAAGTGAGCACGTTTGAAGACCATCTGGTCTAGAATAATAATTACAAATGAACCACGTCTGTGCAATAATAAATTCTGCCAGTAACAATGAAGCAGTGCACATAAGGCATTGAAACAAATTGTGACATAATTCTTTTCACCAAAAATCGTGGGCTCTGCACATAACGCATTGAAACCAAATTTTGCAAAAATATTTTCTCCATAAAATCGTGACTAACTATTAGTACTCGTAATTACAATCACACATTAAAGCATGTGGTGTATACACAAGTGACCAGGAAGAAGTGTAACGAAAAGGACTTTAAAATGGACGAATTAAGGACACTAAAGGCCGTTCACGATTAAGTGAGCACTGCATACAGTTTTCTTTCAGCCGTTTCGCAGTTATCTTTACTACTCGTAATATGAAAACTTCCACGTAACTGAAAACCAGTGTAAACGTTTCAACACTCTCAAAAGTCAACATATATTGGCCAAATACAACATAATTCTAATTAATTACAAGTTCTGAGTACTCAGTTTGTAGTGAACCGCCTATATCTACATTAATAAAACTAACTTTTTTGTAGGCCTACATCTGGTACAGCCCACTTTGTTGTCCATATCTTTTAGACTGTCAAGGCCACGGTCTTTCAGTTATTTCAAACAATTAGAAATAACTCATTTTTTTAAACCAAATGCTTTGAAAATATTTTAGACTGTGTACAATCATACGATAGACAATTTTTCTAGAGCGTTTTTTAAAATTAAATAGCAAAAAATAGTTCTGCTTAATTTTGGCTTAATTTCATAACGAAATGTGTGAAATGTCGGGAAAAAATCTAAAAAAATCCGTTTGGTGTATTATTTCAACAGAAAAATTAAGGTAAACAATGATATATTAGTGTTAAAACTATTATAATGAATTTCTGATAAATATAATAATTTCCGTTACAAAAAATACTTTCGAAGCCACTTCAAAACTAAAGGACGAGGTCTTAAATAACTTGAAAACCATGAAAAATAGGTTGTTTTAAATATCCTGCAAACTATTAACATTAAACAGTTCTGTAATAATAAAAGCACCAAAACACGCTTTATCTCCCCCTTGCCAAACCCTCTTTTTCATTACTGTACCAATACTTTCATCTTCTCATTGCAGTTGATGGTTTTTGCTAGAAAGCTATATCACCCAAAGTTGACTAAGCCCAGCCGAATAAAATTCAACACATAAACCCTTATCTTCGCACGTGCCATAGCACCGAATTACGATAAAATAATTTAAAGCGCACTTTTCTTCACTGTAAGTACAATTACAAGTCTAAGTATTTTTCTTTTACAAAAAAACCATATTGTATTTCTACAAAGATTTTTTTTTAAACTAAGTATTTTCATCTCCAAAGTACAATTTTTATTCTTTTTGGAGTGTACACTGGCCACGACTTACCACTTTTTCGAGTATACACTGACCACGACTCACCACGTAAGCTGCGCGGCTGGAAAACGGGACATCGGCTTACCTGCAACAAAGAGAAAACAGAATTTATATAATACTTCCATACTGCTAATATCAGCTAAATATCACGAAAACATGACCAATATTAACAATTAAACAGTTTCACTTATACAAGTGAAATAATTCACAGTGCAATAATATGCCATGGGCTACGTAATAAAACATTAAGAAACATCCCGCGAACTATTTTTATATGTTTTAAAAAATTTTGCAATTTGAAAAAAAAAACATATTCTGTACTTCTGTGATTTTTTAAATTTTTAAAAAAATTCAAAATACGGCATTGTGGGTTTTTAAAATGTTTTATTGCATAGCTCATATTATGTAAATACCCAGTGAATTATTTCATTTAACTAGATTGATTGGTTTCCACATTTGCATGGCAGCGTAAGCAAATGTTGACTTTGACGCGCCGTTATGAGAAAACTATGAGAACTAAAATTGTTTTGTTAAGAGGAAACTAGACACAGATATCGTCTACAAAACTAACGATGTTTCATAAAAATATAAAATTATGATTTTATAGCACTTAAACACCCTTAACAAACGAACATTTATTGCTTCGCAGATAAGATACTATGTTTATGTGTCAGCTTTGGAACCGCGTGCTTCAAGCAGCAAGATTTGGGCAGGTAATAATGTGATTATCCTTTTTATAAATTCTTCACAATAAACATATTTATTTTAAAAAAACAGTCTTGTCCACAATCGAAGCAAATAAAATTCCTTTTACCGTGACCTCATCGTTAACTTTTCATTGAACTGAATCAAACACATCGGCTACAAATTAAGTTAATTGAAGCTATTATTTTCATCTGCTCACCAAATTGATAGAGACGGGAAAATTTTGCGGGTTCACTGAATGTAGGCTAGCCTACAATAAAATCAGTGTGTATACTCAAGCAGACTGCAGCTGCTCATTGGCTGGTCGTTAACACAGCTACACCACAAGATTGGGTTTCTTTAGTACTAACTAGGTGCCGCCTTCCATGAGGTGTTAGAATTGTTAAGATTGACACGAGCTAACATTTTTTTGAACTCTACCTTGCGCCCAAATGTAAACGCGAATTATTCAGTTCTCGATAAATCAAACAAAATTTTATGAACTAGCTGAGTCGCGTGCACAACCAGAAACAAAATTTCATGCGGCTGCTGCAACCTCTAGAAGTTTGCAGATAACGTAACAAAATAAACATTCTAGCTGGCTGGCACTAGGTGATAATTTGTCGCTGGAGGGCGACGCACGGATATTTAGCTGAGTGTATTTTTTTTACGACGGGAAGGAGTGGGAGGGCTGAGGACTGCGCAGAACGCAGATAACATGAAGAATGGCGCCCAGGTGATTGCCGCGAAGGCTAGCAGGACGGGAAGATAGCGCAGAGAAGAGAAGAATGTCCGGCGGTGCATACACACAGACGCGACACAAGATAACAACAACCGTCACTTACGAGAAAAAAAGCCGCAGAAGTTTCTTCCACGTCGACGTACGTACTTCTTGGTTTAAGTTTGTGGGGGGAGGGGGGTACATTATCTAGACAAAGGGCTGAAATACTACTACTCTTCAAAGTTCTCCGCTCTCGACTTGACTACAAGATGCGATAAGGTTGGTTTTCAGACGACAGTATCGCAACGTACCCGCCCTTTACGGGTACGCCGCAACTTTGCAACTGTAGCCGGAAAGAAAACGTTTACGAACTGCGACAAAAATTCTGGGAGATACAAGAGGATTTTAAAACTAAATACCAAGAGAAAACAAATTTGAGGAGGGAGAGGGAGAGACCCCGAGTAGGCAAACTTAGCACAGTTTCAGCTAGTTATGGTGCAATTTAAAATTGCGGGGCGAAGTAACACTACATTTCGCGGACATGAAATTATTTGGCGGATTTTTGACCTGTTAGTTAATAGGAAAAAAGTTGGTTTCAGTTTTTTTGTACATTGCGTATCCAATAATTGTATAGACATCCTGACACACCCTCGTGCTGATTTAACCTTCCGAAAAAACAGGAAGTTGAAATTTACTGAAATAAAAAAAATGTACTTAAAAAAATTAACTATGCGAATCCATGTTTTAAATCGCAAAACCGGATTTTTTTTCAATAATAATAATAATAATAAAATCGTCTTTATTAGGCGCAGGCCTTCCCTTACACCAGTGGCGTAGCCAGGATTTGTGTTTGGGGGGGGTTATTCAACTTTGTTAAATATTCACCCATCCCCACAAATAAAGCGGGGGGTCCGGGGGTCCTCCCCCGGAAAAATTTGGATTTTCAGGTGCAAAATGGTGCTATTTAAGCAGTTTTTGTGTCTGAAAATTAACTTTATGTCTGGTACAAATATTAATATTTTA
>PNEQ01124439.1:0-38724 GCA_003012365.1 Medauroidea extradentata | reverse complement strand
CCCTGGGTTGCAGCATGTCATGACGATACTATAGATCCATGTGACACCATTGCCCCACAAGACTGACAGCCAGGCCCCGTATCATAACTGGAAAGACTGGGCAATTGCCCAGGGTTGCAAGGAAGCGGACGTAAAGCGTAACTCTCAACAAGATAAAAAATTGTCATACTTTTAATAATGAACATAAATTTGACACAAACTTTGTAATTTTATTTATTTTATACATGCACGTTTTTTCTCACTCTCTCTTCCTAATACAAATACCAGTATATTAAAGAGAATGTATTGATAAATTACGTAGCTCGCCTGATCTCACGCGCTAAGCAGTGTGATGTAGGTAGGTATAGGTGGTTAACTTTAAAGTGAGTACTGCCCCATACTTTAAAAAAAATGTCTATTAGTACTATATAAGAAAAGTTATGAGAGTTGTGAAATATTTGCAGTAGTTTTTAGTTACCTGGAAGTTTTCGTATTTAAAATAGTGAAGATGGAGGCAGAATGGCTCACCGAAAATTGTAATCAGTGCTCAGTTAATTCTGAACAGCCTATAAGTAGAACCACGATTTTGTCGCGAATAGATTTTTGCAACATTTTGTTTCAGTGTCTCGCGTGCACCTCGGCAGCTCTGCTTCACGGCTATTGGCAGCGTGTCTTTGCTCAGACACGTCCCTCATTTGACTGCACCAATGACAATGAGGCTATTGTGACGCAATACGCCTGTGATTTGTCAGTAGAACCTCAAGACAAGTCACAGTTAAAACGTCCAATCACTGGCAATTTAACAGAGTTGCAGATGTGAACATAAGGCATTGAAACCAAGTGGTGCAAAAATCTTTTCGCCATAAAATCGTGGCTCTACCTATAAGACGGGGCTTGAGTATGCATAGTACAATGGATTCTACCCTGCTGGTCATTGAATTTGCTAAACGTTCCACTCCCTACTAATTGTTACTTGAGGACGAGCTTAGATGACTATCAAATCTGATGACGCCTATTTGACCTGCTGAAGGTAAAGTAGGGGCTTATTTCTTTACGAAGTAGGTCCCGCCTGACAAACTATGTTTCAAGGAACTGGGCCACTTAACGACAGATAAGTAGTTTGTTTTCGGCAGTGAGGTTCTGCCTGAACTTTTCTTCTCTTTTTAACTTCTCTTGACGTTGTTTTGTTTCGGGAGCGTTTTCAGCGGGCAGCTTTTTATTCGCCGCGCCAGAACTTGTGCAACAACATTCCCCAACTCTTAGTCGTTGCCGCTGAGCGAAGCAAGGGTGAAAACTGTAGGCCGGGGAACTTACATACAACTTGCGAGATGTTGGGGCGCCTCGCCTCTTCAACTGCTGGTTGGTTTACTAAAACTTTCGCGCCTTTCGTTTCCCGACGACAGTGTTTTCGCGACCGGTTCCACAAACTTACTCGCTTCCCTCTTTTATCGTGGAAGTGCTGCTGTACGTACTTACAGCTAAGCAAATTTACTGCGAGATGTAACTAGTATTTTTCCGCTTTAGTCTAGAAAGCAGTTTTGAAGTCCACACAAGATTTTGTGTGATTAACATTAAAGTACAATTTCATCAAATCTAAGCCAGACACGGTGTAATACATTTTCTCAGATCGCCGCTGCTTTTACACTCAAAGGTTGGGGTTACGTTGACTCTTAACGTGGAAAACGACTCGTTTCCATTCCCGTTCAGGTTAATGGTAGGCGATAAGGCAAGAATTTTGTCACTTCTATAGAAGAGAGAAAAAGTGTCGTCACAGAAGCATTTGTGGTTTCTACGGCCTTTTATCGCGCCTCCATTTGTCAGTTTCCTTTGTCTGGCGAGAAAATTCAACTCGGCGTGAAGAGATCATTCAGCACACCTCTTCAGGAGAAGAATTATTGCCGGCGATATCGTTTGTCTTTCAACGATAACAATCTCTTCCAAGCTCTTCAACTAGAGTTCATGCGGAGGTTAGTCATACTTCACATGAAATGTGTAGTGACTGACACATTCCAACATATCACTCCTCTAAGAAATGTGTACTGTACGTAAACATCACGCCTTTTAGAACCATCGTGTCAACACTGTGGACACACAGTCCATTTGACCAGGTCTTATAAAAGTCAGTGCACCAAAATATTATTTTAATCCCTCCAATTTCAAATCCTTTTACTCTTAGGCACCTTCAAATTTTTAATTCAACGAAAAAAAAGCTATTTCTTATCGAAACACTTTATTATTTATACATTATATCAAATTATTTTCTTGAATGACTTCGTGCCTAAATCAGAAAATATTTACACCTAAAGCAAGTCATCACATTTACAAAAATTGCTGTCTCCACTGTTAACTAATATGCGAATTCTACCTCACATAGTGTTATTAAGTTTTAATTGTTTATGTCAGACTTAGACGAAATAGATTTTCATAAAATTTAAAACCTATTAATGCATAAAACTTCTGATACGAAAATTATGCTTACCGGATCTGTAGCTGTTTCAGTGCCGTATTTAGTGGCGTAGCCAGGATTTCGTTTCGGAGGGGACCCAAAATTAGTGATATTGCAGTTGTTTGTTTTATTGCGTGTATATTACTCACTCAAATAATTTGTTACACCAAATATCTAAATGTAATTCTACCAGTGCAATGTTTTTAACCAAGAGAAACATACCAGTAGGAATAATAAATTTCAGTACTTAACAGTGTGAAGACACAAAGTTTCATACCAAATTATAATAGTATTCTTGAATAACTTCCCATGCTATTATTATCAAGTTTTATTTAACTAAAAAAAAATTTAAGTGATTCAGTGACTCGTTGCATAAATACCGATATTATAATTTTAAATTGGCCAAGTGGTATTAAGAAATTGAGTCAAAAATATGTTGCAACGAAGCACGCCATGTTTACTTTCATCTTACATTGACAGTTATCTATGAAATTAAAACAAGAAAATTAATTTTCTGTGGTTTTGTTTCTTAAACATTTTGTTGCATCGCACTCAGCTTGGCACTATCGCCAATATGTTTAAAGCGGAAACATGTACCTAAACAATACTGTATTTGTGAGGAGTCATGCGAAACTTAAGGTCTCTTTTCTCATGACTCCTGACATTTTGATTAAAAGTATTAAAATTAAAATTTTGCCTATTTTATTAAAAATAATTGCATGGATTTATTATACTTTCAAAACTGGTCCACTTTTGGAGAGAGCCTTGTTCCTCTTGCCAAGCTGTACACCTTCTGGCTTGATTATACAAGTTCATATCGGACTCATGATCGCTGTTTGCTTATAGCGCGTCAGTCCAGCAGCTTTCTGGCTAAACCCCCGTTGGCATGCAATTTTCCTATTGTTACAGTCAGGGGCCTGTCACTAGATAGGGCAAATGCTTCTCTTATTGACGACTAACGATTCCGGTTGTACCAACATCAACATGTGATTCAAAGTTGTAAGTATTGTTTTGCAATTTAAGCATTTTAACGATATTAATGCTGTTGTAAATGAAATGGAAGTTACTTTTTGAAATTGAAGGTTTTTAAAATGTTTCGTAAATAGAGAACATTTTCCAACGATTATTTATGGCGTTGAGTTGAACTTCCTGACTAAACATTACACTGCCGTCGTTGGTCAAACTTGTGAAAGCCGTTATAAATTTTAAATTCGACGAGAGTAAACATAATTTTAATTTTGAAATGTTAAAACAAAAGTATAGTTAGTGCAACGTTTAATTGAGTAAAATTACTTATTATGTTCAATTTATCAAATATGATAACCATTAATTCGCGTACCGGTAATAATAATAATGCGAAAGTTTTTCGTTCCTTTACAAAGTTCAGACATGTTAGACAAAATTTTAACAGCATAATATAAAGTTTCAAATAAATATTTAACAGACCATTCTAATGAATAGATGAATATTTGTTTTAAAAATACATAAATATTACTTATATACTGATCATAGCAATACGAAATTAAATGTGTACTGATAGTCGAGTGGGCCGACCGCCCGTGGCTCCGTTGGTTGAGCGGCCGGCTTAGGTGCGGGGGGTTCTGGGTTCGATTCCCAGGTCTGGCTGGGTGTAAATTTGTGTTTGTCCATTTGGGTCTCAAAAATTGTCACTATACAAATTGTCAAACGAAAAGTACTGGGGTCACTCAAATTAAGTCACATTAAAGGGGGGAATGTTCGGTGCAGTGATGATGCGGAAGCTTCCGCGTCGCCACTGCACCAAACATTTTACAGTAAAAAAAAGTGGTAAAGGGCGTGTAGTAAGTACAGGTATGTAAGTTCGAATCCGCACCCCGACGAGATAATTTTTTTATCGTTGTCTTACAAATTAACAAGTCACAATGACAATTTACACACATTTGATATACGCCTTTACCAATACTTTTACTTCCACCAACGACGAGATTGCGATACTAGAGCACTCTTGCAGCTAACGATGTAAACAAACATGGCCAATGCACGCCACATTATTTCAGATAGTATTTCATGCTGTGTGGTTGGTACCTCTGGAAGTATTAGCGAGCCAAAAACACAACCGAAATAAGCAAAGAGGTCTAACCTGGCAGTGAACTCTCTTTTTTCCTTCCATACTCTTTGGTTACAGTTGCGGAACATACGAACCTCTAGCAACATAGTTCGGCAACCTACCGCGAACTATTTCCGAGAAAATAGTATGTATATTGTATACAGCCATTGCATTAGTTTGCCGTCGTTAAATTGTCTGTATCTCCATCTACGGCTTATTATGACATATCATAAGAACAACAGTTTACGTCCCGAGAGTTAGTTTATAGGTCACTACAACACTTAACCATATACACATGTGTATATGATTGTAATAGCGACCTATAAATTGGTAATACGAATGTACTATTCTTTCTAGGTAATTCAGTTTGATTCTTAACCAACTTCAAAAAAAGGAGGAGGTTTCAATTCGGTTGGTTTTTTTATACAAATGTTTGTTACCTCAGAACTCCGTAATTTATAAACCGATTTGGAAAATTATTTTTTGTTGGAAAGGGGACATTTTCAAGGGGGTCCCAAGTTAATTTCATTGGCATTGGACCTTGGATTTCGAAGCTACACCAGGGAACTCATCAAAATCGAATAGTAAAAGTATATTGATTGAGATGTTGGTAGGTTTGTGACAATCTTAGACATGGTAGGTAAGCCACTGTGTGAAAATTCAGAATGGTAGCCTCTGGGCAAAAACAAACTAAAAACTGTTAAGTACGTTCTGGACTGACTTGGACTGCGAAGGCACATCGGAACTCCTTAACGACAAACACCACGACTGTGGAAGGTAGGCACCGGAACTATGTAAGAATCAATAAATTAAATATATATAACGAAAACAACACCGAATTCAAAAAAAATCTACTCTGAAAAATGCACTAAAATGTAAATAAATAACTACGTTATTTTTAGACTACTTATAATACAATCAATTTATTAGGACTGAAATCTATAATTATCGTTATTTTTGGAGGTTAATAAACGTGTTACGAAGTAGCGTAGGTATACATATAATTACATTAAATTTAACGTTGACTGCAGCTAATAATTTTTTATGGACACAAAGACAGCAGCCGCGCGGCGTTGAACAGCACGGAGCGCAGAGGAGGGCGCATACGGCGGGGCTGAGAGGGGAGCATCTTGAGTGAACGACCCGAATGAGGGCAGACGCATGAGGGCAGACGTCGTTGACAGTTGTGTCCGATATCTAAATTTTCGATGTGCTTGTATGCTATAAGTTTTTTCTAATTGTATTTGGTATTGGTTTGTTGATGCTTCGTCGCCTTAAGGTATTTAGATTTGTTTTACACGACACCTGTGTTCATTTGTCAACAGATTTCCGAGATGTCGCTCCCTGTTTTGTTTATTTTTGTAAATAGGTTTACTTGGGTTTATTTCTAATTCAGGTGTTGCTTTAGGCAGGTGTGTTCATTTGTAATTTGGTTTAATTAAGAATTGCTACATTATGGAATTAACATAACTTTAACTATATTTCGTCAATTTTAGTAAATTTAGTAACATTTTTAAAAGCTTGGATGACACCGACTCCAAAAATAACAATAAGTGTATGTTATTGTCCTAATAAATTGATTGTATTCTAATTAGTATAAAAATAACGTAATTATGGTTTACTTTCTAGTGCATTTATTCAGGGTAGATTTTTTTGAAGTCCGTGATGTTTATTGTTAAAAAAAATTTGTGAGTAGAATCTGTCGGTCCAGAAAACAGGTGATACGAAACAAACAGTGTTAAACAAGCTTGTTTTTCTTGTTCATTTATTTATCGCCTAGTACTACAGAATACTGCAATGGCGTCAATGCCTTGGTCCTCTATTTTCACGGTAATTATTTTTTAAAACTTAAACGAGAGCAGATATCACAAACCTGTTTGGCAGTTTTATTAAAAATTGTTTTTGCCGTGATAACTTATTTTTAGTCAAGAAATTGTACTGTTTCGACTAATAAGTAAATTGAACAAAAATTTCGTTAGGCCTAGTTACATAATTAGCTACAACCATAGTGTTAAGTGTTTTGAAAAAATTTGCAATCTTGGTGTAAAACATTGTAAACAAAATTGAGAGGTCGATATTGATAGCTGCTCTCGTAAAGACTTAAAAAATAATAATCACAAAACAAGTAGAAATATAGAAATTTGGCATTCATACGCAGTTCTAATCTAAATCATTGTCTTCTATTACAAAAACTGTCTTTTAAACAAATTGTGCGATTCATTTTATCATATTATGTATGTTTATTCTTTAGGTCTAATCTACATTGAAATGATACTACAAAACTAACCTATTATACAATTATGCCTTTTGTACATTTTTTAATGTGGTGTACACGGATTTCTATAACGAGAATATTTCACTCCACGACACTCGCGTACGTTGCGTGCTCATGCGGCAGCGTTGCCGGACTGAAGCTGACACGGCCTGCGACGAACGAGCTATGCGGGCAACTTGGCAACTAGGAAACGGAAGCGTCTGGAAAACCGCAGACGAGAGATCATGGTTATACGTTCTGTTCCGGCCAGAGGAGTAGAAGGAGCTCCACAAACAAAATAAATCTGATTCAAGGAGAGAGTGGTGCGTTTTCAATTCGTGCTCATTTCGACCGCGAGCCCCAGTCGGCTTTTGTCTTCTGTTTATATTGTTCCGCCTTTGTGCCGGAAGCTGGCAAACTTTGAAGGGGTGAAATTTTGATATTAATGGAGCAAACTTTCATTCGCGTAGCAGAAATTGGACAGACTGGGACAACTTTTTCACGTAGCGGAAATACGGAAAGTAAAAATAGTAGTATATAATATATTTTCAAGTTTGAAAGCGGCTGTAATATTTCTTCCCCCTTTTTATATACTCCCAGGACCTACGGAACAAGTAAATGAATAAATTAGTAACGAAAATATAACATTGTAGCAATATTATTATTATTATTATTTAGTCATGTTATGATGGCGAATTTCTGTTTTGTTGCAGGAATTTTGTCAAAATATTTTTCTCTGACTACTACATTCGTAAGAATAAGTTTGGGTAACTTTTAGCTCTGGAGTTATTGCCTATGTCCTTGTAATTGTTTATTGTTTCCCTTTTTCTGCTACCCTGTTTGTAGTTACAAGACATGAGAAAACGAGATATTTAAGTGTATTATTTCTGTGACTCATAATACCAACTCTATTTGTTAAATACTGTAAGTTTTGTTTCACTCTGTTTCTTCACTTAAACGATTTCGTGAAAACGTCACTCAATAGAAAGAAACAGTAAAATTGGTTGTATGTGATGTTAAAAGGAAGTAGATGGGAGCAAATTTCACGTTGCAGAATTATTCACACAGTATTTCGGGCCCGCGGAAGAGTGCAATTTTATCAGTTTCTCGTCTGGTTCACACTGAGCGTTGGGTTTAAGTCCGTCAGGTACAGTACTTCTACTTAACTACTTATGGGGGCTGCGGAATTTGTTTTTCTGCTGTACCCTGCTGCCATACAGCTTTGCGGTACTTCGTACTCCATAAGTGAGCAGACTGCTGGAGTCTATCGTCTGTTTTGTTTCTTTCGGGTCTTCACTTTAGAAAAAGTGTGGGAAGAGAAAATAAGGAATAAATAGGGACTCTGTTTTTCGCGAAAAGAATTTTGCCCCAGTTCGTTTCAGTGCCTTTCGTGCACATCTGCAATTCTGCTTCATGGTTATTGGCAGTGTGTCTATATGAAGAGCAGTATTTCATTTTACTGAGCCAATTGCATTGATGTTCCTGCAACACCGCACGTCTGTGATTTGCCGGTAGAATCTCAAGGCTCGTGACAGTTAAAATATCCAATCACTGACCACGAAGCAGAACTACAGATGTGCACGTAAGGCACGGAAACAAAGTGCGGCGAAATTCTTTTCGCGGATAACAGAGGTCCCTAGTAATAAGACATTTATTTACGAGAGTACTGCGTTCACTTAATTTATACTCCGCTAACATTTAGGTATTTATCGTACGTTAGAGGAATACGTGTAAAAAGTGATAAAATGAGGTGATATAAGGTAAGAGTGTTTTACGGCCCTTTAACAACGAGGTTATAAGAGCTGAATAGGATAAAGTGAGGTGAAGGGACAGTACAACAGCCATGTCAGTGCCGTGATTCAAGTCCAGGACCTCTCGCGCCGTAGATCGGCGCCTGATCGACTATGCATCGGAGGCCGGCAGGGGTGATACGAATTCAGTGTCTTCCCAGAAAAATTCAACAACATTCGGCTACGTCCGATACTAGTCCTAAGTGAAAAAAATGTCTGGTTAGATATCAACCGGTTATTAAATACACTTTGTGGAAAGGATGTTAACGATGATTTATGTTTTCTTTGGCATGTTTCATACATAATTTCTCTGTTTCAAACCTTAGTAACAGCTCCGTCAAATGCTTGGGTTATTATAATAATTTTCATTAATCTTCAGGCTCCTCTGCATCGAAAAATTCACGATTTTATAATTGTACAAATTTTGGCTAACTCTTACGCATTACACTGATAGTAATTCCCCACAAATAACATATTTTTCCGGTCAATAGCTTTCGTACAAACACATGTCGAAGTAGCGATATGACTATTTTAGATACTTACCCAAAGTAAAAACTGTTGAAAATATATTAATGAAATAATTTAGAGTGAAAGTAAATGTATTGATCTATAGAACGACAGCTTTGTAATTTCACCTGTAAATTGTTTGTATTAAACAAAAATTCTTGAATTTACCTAAATGTTTGCATATCTTTGAGTACCTGTATTATAAAAAAATTATTTTACGTGAATTAAGATGGAGTCTTTCTGTATCTTAATACATTTGCTTTCACTGTAAATTATTTCGTTCGTATTGAATTGTTTATACTCTGGGTAAGTAGCAAAAATAGTCAAATCGATAATTTTACTCGCGTTTGTACGAAAACTGTGAAACGGAAAAATATTTTATTTGTGGGAAATTACTATTAATGTAATGTGTAAGAGATGGATAGTGTTTAGTACAACTATAAAATAAAGAAATTTTTCGGTTCAGAGTACCGTTAAGCATCAGAATAGGTTATGGGATTCGATGTAATCTGCTTCAAAGCGAATTTGTTTATTCTTGTTCATCATCGTTCTGAATGCCATCATAAGTGAAAAAATCAACAGCGTCGTGACTCCTGCTTATGTGTCTTCTCAGCTGCCGCAATCAGATTGATAGAGATAAAGACTACGCCGCTACCAAGACGGCTGGAACTGTATTGTCTGTAAAACGTAAAGAAACCTATTTCATATAGCTTACTGTGAATTCGAAAGTGTGTGCTATCGTTGACATACCGGACATTACTGAATATACAGTAGCCAGTAATAATGATTTAAGCCGGTACATAATTAACTTATTGATTTATATCTTCCAACAAAAAATATTTGATCAGTATTGTTTTCCGGTTGGCCCAGTGCTTCTTACTTATCAAGACCAATGAACTTTATCTTGATGGCTGATGAAACTGTATAACTGCCTTTAAATTTTTTTCAAGCATGAGATAAACCACTCGGAATAAATCGAGTGCACTGGGCACTTAATAAATTTGTCAGTACCTTCGGTCACACGTTATCTTCTTATTTACGTGGCCAAATGGTTACAACGGGTACGAACAAGTACAATTATAAAAAATACGGCTTAATATGTTTTCCAAGGACTGGTGTCATTATTTTTCATGTATTCGGGAACCAGCTGTAGTACTATTTAACGTTATTTATTTAAATCATCGTCCGACGTGTAATTAAACCTCTTCAATTCCAATGTGATTAATTTTTTGGAATAATTATGAATATGGGATTCACCATATGTTAATTTATATAGCTTACATAAATAAAATCATCTATATTTTTACCTCATAAATGTGGGATCGCCAAAAGGTCTGCCGCTGATGAGAAGGTCGGTGTTATTTACGTAAAATTTATTTTCAAATTAAACTTACTAATTGTAACGTTACATTTCTGCTAGTACGTATTCAAACAGCTGTGATTATGCGTTAATAAAAAAATATGATTTTACATTATTTGATGGTTAAAATAAATAAAGTAAAAATTCACCCCACACAATCCTTTAAAAGGAGCTTTTCTCAATGTTCAATCACTTTATATTCCTCGTGTTCATCATAATTGGACAGTCTCTTTCCTCTTGCTCATAATTATTGAGTTATACACTGCTGATTTGTGCCATACGGGTTCTCATAAATATAGAGAACTTAATACACCCGTGTTTCACCACGACAATAATTATCTCAATTGTTCGATGTATCCTGTAGATATAGGTAACACCACGTAAGTTCAGTGACATGTAGGCTAAACTCAATATACATCTCTCGGCTGTTCATTGGCTGATGCGAAAGTGTGTAAACGATTTTTTCCTGCACCAAAAAGCAGAGTTCTTCTTTCTTAAATATATCGGTATTGACTCGGTATCGTCAATTAAATTTCTGATAGGTCCCTATGTTATCTAACCGTAAAACTTGCATAGAAGAACAGTTGCTTGAACCAGGTAAACACCAACAATATTGCGAAAAATTTACTACCCCTAAAAATCTGGAAAAGCTGGATGAAACATTTATACCATGCGGAAATTCTAACAGCAGCGGCGCAATTACTTCCTGGTATTTCTGCTTGGGTTTAGGTTATAATATACACTTCACTTATAGATTGGTGTTTTGTACAGGCAGATTAATCGCGTTGGGTTCGGTCACAAGAATTTCGGTCATTGTAGAACCTGCTTTGCAAATTATGTCGTACGTAAATCCTCAAGGATTATGAAAATTGTTGGACAGTGACAAATTAAATATAAGTTATACGCTTGTAATTTAGAAAACTTGCGACGTGGAGAAACTCCTTTTCCCGTAAGTTCTCTATTTTTAATTTCTACTTTTTATATTATTTTGTTGAAGTTTTGTGCGGTGATTGTATACATCACAAAGGGCACTTCTAATTGCTTTTTCATAAACTGAAGTGAAGACTAAGTAATGTTTACTTTATTCGCTAAATTTTTCTATCGCTTTCAAAATTAATGAAGGTTTTGTAGGGAATGTAATATACAACGGTGCTTCATTCTGGATGTATCCCCAAAACTTATGCAGCGTATTCCACCATCTTACAAGGCAATAGTACGGAAACGTTTTGCGTGTTCACGTCTGACAGTTTTGTGTCGAATGAGGATAATTACATAATATACAAGTTAAGTACGAGGGAATATCAGTACGGCTGATCCTATGCTGGAACGCAAAGTCCGCTTCGGGAGACGGTGTACCGCTATCTTGACTTAAGAGTGAGTCTTAGATAAATAAACGCTGAAAACATCAATTGATTTCTACGCTTATTTCAAAGCCAATGTGGATAAAATACTCAATGACCCCTGGATAATGGTATTTGCCAACTTTATGAGTAAATATTTATCCAATTATTATGCAGTTAAATGCACGAGGTACCGGCGTCAGAGATTGTGCCTCAGAAGTTCGTAACACTGGAAACTAGTTTGTTTAGAACGCTGGCTAAACCTATTGTCTAGGGTTGCTATTGGTTAATTTTCGTAAATTGACTTCAAGGAACCTATAGTTTTAGATTAATGCTTTTAATTATGTACCACGCCCTCTTAATAATCCATATATTGATCGGCCACGTGACTTTTTCTTAGCGCTTCAATGTATTTTGAGCCTCATGTTGCAGTTAACCGGAGGCAAACCAATACGATTAATTTAAAACACGAATTTCATGTAATGTGAACATGTCACGAGGTCTCGCATTCGCCTCATTCGTTTTTTTTTTTATTTAATTTTTTTGTCTATCCTGTACGACTGGTTTTGATTCATTATTGGTTTTGGGGAGCACTCACGCCCTATCAGCTCCCTCATTCCACAGTCGTTTGAAACATTTTAATATATTCGAACTAGCTTTGCCAGCACGGAGGGTGAAAAAAAAATCGGAGAGACTACTGTGCGCCCATTTCTGTGGTCGTGTCGGTAGCAGAGCGGAGCGTTCGATCACTTCAGACGTCCCCTTTGTAGACCGTAGCTGTGACAGATCATTTCAAATTTTTTATTTCTCATTTTCTGAGCGTCTCCCTGACTGTTTTGCGAGACGGCCACGATGATATTTCAACTGTGCCAGCCACTTTGATGCCTGTCTATATTTTACTGACTGTAATTAAATTCTTACGTCTACCTTAATGACACGATATGAGAGTATGTCAATGGCAGAGAGTTAGGCCAACCATTATAAACGAAGTCTGGTGAGGGTTTATATGAAGTGGATAAGAAACATATACTAAATGAAAGAGTGGACCAAAATAGGAGTACTCAGAGAAAACCCTCCAATTAACAGCAGAGTCCACCAAGGTTCCCACGTGCAAAAATCGGGAGTGAACCAACCAAGAACCCAAAAATCTCCATTCGTTAAATTAATATATTTTAAACCAAATTTGGTTTTTAGATCCTGTCAGAGGAATACACTTTACGTATGCCTTGCTTTTGGCGAAAAATAGTTTGCGTTTATAGTTGTGTACATCAAATTCATAGAACCCCAACAACGTGATTTTCTGCTTCAATGACTGATACATGAGTGATACTTCTTTCGTGCTTTTTTTGTACACGTGTGCTTAATGAGCTAGACTGGTTTCAAGTTATGCGAGCATGTTATGATACAACTAAGTGAAATTCAAATACCTCTTACTTTTAAATCCTCGTAATTTAATTCGAGGTCATTTAAAACGCTTGGCGAAAATGTTCTCTCTTGGGAGCGGGGGATTATTTCATCGAGTCACGTTATTTAATACAGACTCTTATTTGCAAACAGCTGCTGCTTTCTCACGAATATGAAGTTACGTACGTAGTAGAATAAGACAAGTAAGAGTTTATGATCGTCTAATAAACCACCAAAATTTTGTAGTTGATATATTTACATTTATGAAGAAATTCAAGTGCTGTTTTGTAAGTTTGTTTTTTTCTTGTAATAAGGTAATAAACCTAGTTATGTAAACTCAAAACAGACGTAGTGAACGTCTCCCTTTCTCACAGTGTTCGTGGTGTAACGAGTTTCTTCAAAGATTTATTTTAAAATACATAGCTATGAGTGTTAAATATTCCATGTGAGCGAAACTTTCGTACCTGTATGTTTGTATAATATATAGTCAAGTAGTCTGATGATGTTCTTAAAATATTTTTCAGCTAGATTTTTAAAATGTATTTTCTGTCATATTGACGAAATTTATGGCATAAAACCATAATTATATTATAATTGAGACGTATCTCTATCCCAAAGATGTGGAGGTTTGAACGTATTTCTTAGTGAATTTTATTTACTAATAAGGACATGTAATATTTTTTTTTTTGTTTTCGTATGATTCCACATACGTATTATAGAATCTAAGGAATAATTTATCATATTATTTTATAAAAAAGAACTCGGTGCGTATTTAACAATGGAATGATAATTTAAATCTATTGGTTTTGAGAAACCAATAAACAAAAACATAAAAAGAGAACATTAATAAAACAGGTTTTTGTCAACTTTATTAGCTAATATTTTGCCAGGCTTATGTATCCGTTTAGAGTATTCTAGCGAAATTTCGGCATCACAGATTGTGTTCTAAAAAACGTTACTTGGGACAGTTTTGGTTTTGCCCAGAAATTTGAGAAACGTATTTTCTAGAATATTGATTTCTTTTGTATATATGCTTAGAGTAACCTTCAATTTCATTCGATGTGTTTATCATAAATTTAAGTACCACTTATTCTTGAAAGTTAGCCTATTACTGACTGTACGTGTTGCAATCATTAATAACTGCAACAAAACAAATACGAGTTAAGATAATTTAAATTATTACGAAATATGGCATTTTACACCATTTGAATATAAGTGACATATCTGGTTGTAATTTTTTAGTTCTACCGGACTGCCATAGTATTATTTTGGTCACTTAATTATAGACTACCATACAGAAGTGTTGTTTAAAAAAATGACAGGTGTAAAATATCTTTAAGCCGCCAGTTATAAAATAAGAGTATTTGCTGCAAATATTATGTACTATCGGGTATGGTTCCGTTGTACTACTTGTGTGACCAATTAGCGGAACTCTGTTTAGTAATTATTGTATTGTTACGTACTGTATTTTAAGGCGGGCGTAGAGGCACGAAAATTAATTTGCTTGGTCTTGGTGTAGTGTTTTTAAAGATGCAATTTTTAATCAGCTAAGTAATTCCGTTGCTATGAACAACCAGACAAAAAAAACTGAGTCGCTATCATTTTGATAATAAACACTTGGTGTGATTGATTACTTTAAGTAGAGTTTAAGATCGCCAACCTGTAGAATTTCGTGCAGAATTAAACTAATAACTGAAGCACACAGACACACATACTGGTTGATAGGGAAGTTATTTAATAGGTAACTATATATCCTTACACAAAAATGCACGTAAATATCAAGTAGTGTTCTGGGAAGAAAGTGCAAGTCATTGTCACCAATAATTTTGTGTAAACAGAAAAATTTCTCTTAAGAACCAATTTTATTTCTCGCTTTATATCGGATATCTCAACTTCGTCTGAAGATCTCACAAAAAGTGTGCCAAAAGAGAATTTTCGATTACAAATAGAAGGAATATGCCTACCGGCAGCATAATCAGAAATAATCATATTATTGCCGTAGTTAAACCTTACTTAAAGACAATAACTGAGGATAAAGGAGAGTTCTAGTTTAAAAAGCGATTACAACTTACTTAGTAGTAGGAAACCGGATATTGATTTTTGTTGGGACTATCAAATATAGATATTTGAGTCACAGCTTAGATAAGAAAGCAAGAGGATTTGTTACAAAAAGATTTGTTGTGCGCGAATTTCTTAAAAATGGAACAGGAATCTAAAGTTTTCGCGTGATTGCGTGAATGCATTATCACGTAAGTGTGGAATTTGATCTAAAAATATACGCTGCGGTTTTGGGGTGAAAAAAAAATCATGGGCCGCGTTCATTAAAGTTAAGTGTACGTTGTACATTTTTTTGCACTTCTCATAAACTGAATTCGTAGATTTCCAGTTTTCAAGAATATTTTGTGTATAACTGCAACCATTTTCCTTGTAAAACGCTTAATTTTACAACAAAAAACATTTGCAATGCTAAAGTATTTTACGATGACTGGGTTCCCAACGGTTTCTTCTATAAACATACAAACATATTTTACAGGGTAGATAAACATAAAAGGGCCATGTACGAGCAAACCAGAAGCTACGTGTGTATTCCCACTATTTTCTTGTTTTGGACGAGACCGTCGTCTTAGTACTGAAGATGATTGAGGACACGCCTGGAAGGGTTGAAGAATATTACCGAGATGCTCGCAGCTTCGTGATGTGTAAAGAGGTGTGACAAGAATGTCGGTATGGCGGGTGGCTCAGCCACTTTATACTTGTAGGATGATCGACGATCCTATTGGCAGGGTGTTCCCGGAGACTACGACTTATCGAGAGGACTGACGTGTGTAATGGCGGTAAAGTCAGAGCCAACTTACACCAATTGGAAGAGAAGAGATGAGCAACCCAGTGAATGGTAGGCTGGCTATTTACGTCTTAGGATCTTCTCAGATGTTTCATGAGGAACGGTTTGTCACTCTGAATGCAAAATACAGCCTCGGCTCCGCAACTTTGAACTCAAAGTATCGTGTCACCATCATTTCTTAGACCTACAGTGTATTATCATGCTCTACTTTCTTCAGTTGTTAACGTATGTTCGAGAACTTAGTTTTGTAAACTATTTTCTAAAATATTAAATGAATGCAAGTACATTTAGCTGGCTAAATGATAAGTGTGAAGAAAATTTTCGCTACTGTTAAAATAAAAACCGTGAGATATAGCCTCTAGCGACTGTAACAAAGTGGTAATACATTGCATTTGTCTTTTTTTTATATTAATTTAACCTCCTACTTCTAATAAATGTGTAAAATAGTGACCTTAACAACAACCTTAATAATTGAACAATGGAAGACATATTATAGCGCGAACTCTTCGTTACAAAATATCAAAGGTATCCCAACCAAATGTATATACTTCCATATAGTTAGAGTGAAATCACTCATTTGTTTAACGATAATGCTTTGCAAAGTAAAGTTGTTAAGGAGTAAAAAACTAGCTCAAATTGAATATGGAAGAACACTTACTCTTCCTTAGTCTCTGTGCGAAATTTTTGAGTACTCGCATTCATTATGACTATCAGGCATCGTTTCTTGTCAGTATAACAAAGTCAAACATTACCTCAGGAGGTTTTTATTATTCGTAAGTCATATTACTATTGCTCACAGTGCTCTCGCTATACGTGCCTGAGTATACAGATCAACAGAATATAATCTTACGTAAAATGTATTTCAAAGATTCTTCCAGTGGAAGTAAACACTTTACTGTAATATCGTGAACATATACCGTTGCAGTGCTACGTTGTGTCAGAAAATCAAGAGCGAAATAAGAAAACAATAAAAGAAAAACAGCTGGCTTGTTTTCTTTTTGTTTATTGTTTTTACTTGTTCTTTTCTCGCTCTTAGGGACGATATAGCACTGCAGTGGTATATTTCTATTTTATTTATTTATTCATTTATGTTTTTAGTAACTATCGTCCTGTAATTTACAAAAGAACAATTGTTTGCTGATTTAGAAACTGAAGCTTACTTTCGATTATTATTATTGGTATTGTATTAAAACCTTTTCCGTTTCTTCAACGTGTGTTTAAAACAACCAATCAAATACATGTGTGAAACGAAACAAGAAGTTACCAGTAGGTATAACTAATGAGTCTACTATTTGTGTTAGTGTAAATATATTCAGTGAGGTTCTTCAACACAAAGCATACAATACACAAACATATTCCGCTTAACTGTCGAGAAGCCAATATCACTAGAAAGCAGGCTAGTGCACCCTATTTGGAAGGAATCTTTCTACAATGTTTCGAGAGAACGGAAATACTAACATTAATATTTTCATGGATGTCTTTATAAAAATTTCTATTAATACTTTAAAAAATCATGTATGTTAACACTTGTTAGAGTAGCACTACTGATGTGTGCAGTTTTTGGAAACTGTTTATTTGATTCTGCACATAATATTTGGTACGACACATGAGCTTTGGTACGGCACATAAGCTTTGGTACGGCACAAAAGCTGTTACTATTGATTTGGTTCTGCCAACTAAATCGGTAGACAAATTGGTTATGTATATGTATTTTGGTAATTATAACTACACCGAGATAACTAAATGTGATCGAAATTGGTCAGTGAACGACATGGCCAATAGTATGTATTTGGCCATTGAATAATGAGTAGAAACAGCTGTTCTTGTAGTCTTGCACAAACAATGCAGGAAAATAATACAGAAATATGGGTTAAAAAGTTTCCATTCATTAACACTTCTAAGACACTATGAGTAGTTAAATAACCGTTTTTCTTTTTCACATACTGCAATTGCAGAAGTTTTGTAATTACGTATTGCTGTGATCATATAGAGTGATAATCAAAGTTGTAAGGGATGATCATTTTAATACACAGGCCTATTTATTAGTGCAAACCTACATGGTGTTAATATCTGGCAGTAATTTCTAAGTTTGTTTTATACTGCAATAAACACAACAGGTGTAAGGAAACGACGTCTAAAAATGAATACAAGTCAATTAATTTTCTCACGTCGTAATGACAGCTTCCTTACAATGCGAACTTTTCGTTATGTACAATGACAACCAAGCTACTCATTTGGTGCCGTAACAACATGTTGACATGATAGCAATGACCGAAAAACTGATACCACGCAATAGAAAAATGAAACAGGCCCTAGTCTCAAGCATACAGATTCTTCGGTGGAAAGTCAACTACAGTAAATAGCAAAAATATCTCAAACTGGAACACTGATAGTTGGTTGTTTTATACGTTTCAGTGAACTTTATGACACTCGTTAAAAGATTTCGGAAATTCCACAATCACAAAACTCTGGGAACCGGCCTGTTAATTGTCTCCTGACAAGATTGATTCATAACACAGTCTAATCTACTTTAAGAGCCATTTTAGGTCTACTTTCCTTAGAAGAAAAATAGGCTTAAGGCTGCTCCTCCACGAAAGGGGTCATAGGGCTTTCAATGCTAAAAATCAGATTCTCATATTTCTGGGTGTATTAAATTTAGAACATTAATTCAAACTGCACTTTCTTCTGTGGAATAACAGAAATGATGGTAAATGTTCAGAAAATAAAAACCTCATTTATAAAGTACTTTTTTTATAGGTTTAAAATCTTGGAAAAGCTGGAAAATCCTTTAAAAAACAGGCTATGCTGACTGCATTATTATTGCGCATACAGCACTGTTTATTTTGCTGAGTAGAATAAAAAAGTCCGCGAGCGCACCTATCTATCATTAATAGTTTACTCACAAATTAGCAAATTGTAAATATAATGCCAGTGTTGCACGCAAGACGGCCGCTGTAGCGACGTGCTCGACAGCAGGATGTGTCGTTGACCTAGGAAACATGAGTAAGAGCGTGCAGTGTTGTCATACCTACTTGTCGCTCGGCGAGCATCTGCCCTTGGTGCGATAAGCAGCCCTCGGCGAGGTAAGCGGCGTGCCGGCAGGCTGTGTTTAATCTGAACTGAGAAGTAGCCGGACGTTTACTGAACAGTTCTTTTTCTATTGTCATATTATTAAGAAGTTTAGCTACAGTGAAGAAACTGTTATGGCGCGGAAAAGTTTTTCTGCGACATGGCAACATTAGCTCGTAATGGAGTGTGTCCAATGAAACTTTTCAGTTTATAATACCAATAATGATGAATTTCAACAGTATTATTTATTCAATACAAAAGGCAAATGAAAATGTTTAAGTGCGATGTTATTTTTTTTTTCATATAAAAATTACAACAGCATTAATTTGTAAATGTACGTATTATTATTTCATTTGCTGTTAACAAATTTCGTTTGGCACTGGGCCAGTAAACCATGAAATAGTGACTAAGAAGATATTATGGAAAGAAATAATAATCTAACGTCCCCGATTCTCGTACAGCTAACGACCTTAGTGTTCCGGTAGCGAAAAAATTCATGAAAGCGCCCAAACAAACGGTAAATCCAAGAAAGCTATATACTGTACGAATCTCCAACCCTTTATTGTTGTCTAGTTATGTGGCCGTAGAACATCGGGTAAGTTGTTTTTTTTTTTTTTCATAAATTTTTTACTTATGCTGTGCGAAAGCCCCGAAACTCGACGAAAAATTATCGTGTGTTCCTGGGCTCAACGACCTATCTCGAGGTTTATTTATTTAAAATTATTCCGAATAGTATTATATTATATACCTGGGGAAATATGACGTGATTTTAGAATACAGTAAACTCCCGATTGTTGCTTTTATGAACTTATTACGATTTCAATAAAAGAAATATTGCGAAAGGCCTATCGCAGCAATCAGATTTTGCGCGCTAATTTTTCTCGTTTATGCTTTACTTTGGGCTAAAGAA
Organism: Medauroidea extradentata; assembly: GCA_003012365.1. NCBI lineage: Eukaryota > Metazoa > Arthropoda > Insecta > Phasmatodea > Phasmatidae > Medauroidea > Medauroidea extradentata. Next base: position 18,737 of record PNEQ01124439.1, on the reverse strand, counting down.
AAATCATAGATGACCTTACAGGTTATCCTTGTATTCGTAATGCGCCTTTCTATTAAAAATATTACTATTCCAATGAAGTTTATTGTGATATTCTAGTAAATAATTTCCAAACATGGTCGGTACGGTCGCATGAGTTTATGTTGCGCGAGACGTTTTGCTTAGTTTGTAATAAAATAAAAATGGTCGTATGTGCATTTCCAGAATATCCTTTTATTCTAAATGAGTCATTCTATTAAAAAATATTATTTTTTCACTAGACTTCATTACGATATTCATGTAAATAACTCCCGAAGACGGGCATTGTGGCGCAAGAATGTATGTTACAGGCAATAATACAGTTAACTGAAACGCCTTTTAATCTTTTAAAAATTGTTATTTTAATATTTATTAAATGTACGTAAAATATATTACATTCCACTATTCCTTACGATTGTAAGACATATTTTTAACATGCTTGCTATTCTTGGCCAATGTACGAGTCTTAGGGTCCGCCACAGTTGTCTGTTACCCCAGATTCGTATGAGTCTTATTTCACTTAAATGACAATATTTTGTAACAAACTGTAGTTCGGGTTGTTAAGCGACATATTCTTGAGCTATCGGAACAACCGGAATCCATAATAAACCGATAATGCACAGCACAAAGCTTAAGCCATAAACGAAGTTGCTTACCTGAAACCAGTACGAATTGTCGATTTCGACATTTGCGCAGGACGAGACAAAACCATTTCCTGCTTGTAAACAAATACACTGCCGGGGCCGCCAACGGTTGCAAGTTGAAGCTCACATTCCGTAGATAATTGTGCGCTATAGATCAATACTATATAAAATGACTAATTTTTTTATAGATTTTTTTCCGAGGCGACTGCGAGTATCGGGGACTTTACCTTAATTAGAATGTTACATTTATTTATTTTTATTTATTTCAGATATGAAGTTCAAGTCTGTTACTGCTCAGGAAGATGACATTAAGCATAACAATGATTGGGGGCAAGATCCAAACTTATTTCCCAATTTGGTAGTTAAAGGGGAAAAATTCAGATGATAAAACCTTCGAAATACACGACAGAAGAAGTGTTGATATTGCCCATGTTATGAAACAAATGAAGAAAATTGGCAAACAACCTCTATACTGTACAATAGGTGGTTACAAACTTCAGTCAGAAACAATGGCATTATTACTGAGAAAACTGAGGACGCAAGTTTATCGTCACTTCTGAACCTCCCGATTCCTTAGATGCTGTAAATTCCGTATTAGTATAGGGGACTGTAACTGTTGGAAATGAATATTCCCAAAGGAAGAATTTTGGTCAGTTCTTGACGTTCCAATGATGAGTGGAAGGAAATACAGCAGATAAAAAAGCAAAGTAGAAGCGGTGCATATGGCAATACTTTTGAAATATTGCTGACTAAAAACTGCATAAGAGGTTTTCTTTTGTATATGGTTGACAAAAAGTCGTTTTCCGTATTTACATAAACACATAAATGGCTTTTTTCGTAAGCAATATGCCTCAAAAAAAAAGTCTAAAAGATTATGTTGCGACAAATTTGAAAAGTACTTCAAAAGATGTTTGCTCGTTCCTAGCAAGTATGAAAGAAAATATTATACACCAACTTACAGATAAAGTGTAAAAACATAGTGTTTTAAAATATTATATGTGGTTGTATTGCGGCTACACAAAACTAGAACCGCATGATGATGAATACAGCAGAAAATCTTTCCAAGACGTCGAATGTTCCTGTTTAGAATGTACAGTCAGCCAATCATAAAATGTCGCCTCTCTACAGGCCAGAATTCTGTCTAAGTCCCACTTCGGATATCTTCGGCAGAGGTAAGCTTCGCTCATCGAAATCGCGACACTTTCTAACGCTCCTCACGAGCCATGCGACGTCCGTAGGTTCAAATCTTGGTCCGGAAATTAGAAATGAAATCTTTTTTTATTTCGTATATCATTGCAGGTAATATCATTAAAAACATAAACTAAAAATATATATTAAATAAAATTAGGTAAACGAAGACAGACATGTCACACTAAGCATGTCACGTTCTTGTCAACAGATGTGAAATAATAGTTATTTAGAGTTCACGTCCCTGCTAGAAATGCTTTACACATTAAGAGACACGCATACATATAGATTGTTTCTTCCAACAGAAGTAAATTAAAATAAATTATCATTAATTAAATAAACGAGAAGCAAACTTTATAATGTGTATGCTCGTTTTACGCCTCTAGTTGCACATTTAGTGCAGTGTTTTGTTTTACTTAGGGACACTGCAAAAATAAATATTTTGTTTGCACGGGAACAGTTTGCATTTTCACAAACGTTAGACAATTCAATAATATCGTTTGAAAAATTTATAATCGTTATTATTATTAGTAGTAGTAGGTTTTTGCAAGTGAATATTTAATAAATATGGTGTTAATATAAACTTTTATTGATCAGAAATCCTCATTTAATCGTTGAGTAAATATTTACTGCAATGCTGAAAAAATATTTCGCATAAACAGGATGATGTATGTGAACAACTTCAGAATAATTATAGACATGAAGAACGTGCCCTTAAAACATTAATTATCTTAATAGTCGACCATCGATGTTAAATAATTCTGATTTAATAATAATTAATATTTTCAATATTCTTTTAACTACCTACTATTATTATTTGTGAATGTAGTGACTTTTATATAATTTGTTTAATGCAAATAAGCAAATTGCTATAAATGTCCATTATTTGTGAAGTATTCTTGATTATTGCAGAACAATTGTGGACATACGTCGTTGCAACAAATGGCGTGTCACAGAAAACCAGAAAATTCAAACAGAATCACAGATACAGAGAACAAACCAAATATTGTTTTCGTCAACTGGAAAACAAAGGGAAACCCGTATAGGTCTAATTCCACGAAATTATTTAAGTCAGAAATAACAATGAAACAACATTAACAATAAAAGTAATTTCACACAAACGAAAACACAGGCACCGGGGAACCAATCAAGAGAAATTGTCGTCCAATAGAAAACGAAAAGAACGCATACAATTGATGAAAACCACATTTGGTTGATTCTCTGTGTATATGGATCTGTTTGCATTTTCTAGTGTTCTGCGACACACCATTTGCTGCAATGGCGTTTGTCCATAGCATAGCTATAAATATATATTACAAAATCATAAGTATTAACAGTTTTGCAAAAAATTATTGCATACTTATAAAACAAAATTTTAGCACTACATTTTAAGTATCAGGGTTCCAATTTATTTTGACAGTACCAAAATATTTTACAATACATTATCACATTTTTAAAATACAGGAAACATTAATTTGAAAACAGCAAATAAAAAATTAAAAACACATAAATTATATTTTAACAACTTACTAATATCTTACGGGGATGAAATTTAATGACAAGAAATATTTCTATATCAATTTGCAGAAATTCTGTTCTATATGAAACAACAGGGTTTTTAAAGAAACTGTAAATTCCAATCATCTAGTCTTCTGGATAGTAAACAACCATAATTTTTCTAGGAATCAACTGCTCATTCAGGCTACTTTTTTTTTGCTCAGAATTGCTTAAAATTCTGCCTCCTTCAGCCTGATTTAGTAATAGCGTGATTTTGAGTATTTTTTTAATTTTCCGGGAAAATGTTGAGGGAAATTCGGGACATTTTGTGGGAAAAACGGGAAATGTTTAGTTCTTTTGAGAGGAAAAGGGAAATTTTGAGGAAAAATAGGGGAAATGACGTAATCCACACATCCACAGCCTGTGCTTCCGGAGGAACTATACTCATCTACTGGCAACATATGTCTGGAATTAAATAAGAACGGTGTTTTGCAACTGAAAAGAGACCATGATTATTATTTCCAGGTACAGGGGCAACTAAACATTGCCAAAAGAACATTATGTGACTTTGTTGTTCATTCTCCTGTTGACATTTTTGTTGACAGGATTGTGCGCGATGTTGCACTCTGGGAAGAACAAATGTTACCACTTTTACGGAAATTTTATTTTGACTGTATGCTTCCTGAAATAGTGGATGGCAGAATACCTAGGAAATTAAGAACCATAGGGATATCTTAGAATCTCGAGAAAAAAGCCTTATTAATAGTCGGAATAATCATATTGGTAATTCTTATGTGCTGTTCTCTAATAAACTATGTGCTGTGTATGTATAGTTTACTTAACTTTCATCATCTGCTTTGTTGTGAACAATCCTGCAATTTTATGCTATGTCCCCGTACGTAACCTGAGTGCGTGGAAATTATGGTCAGTATGAAAATTGTCGGCTTAATTATGCCATTGTTTTATTGCTGAAATGAAAACGTTATCATAAAAAAATTTATGTTACTGCTTAGTAATTTGAATGAACATGTATACAATATCCCAATTTTGTGTGATGTTCAATAATATTTATATATACCCTATAACTGTAATACTCTGCTCTATTGTGAACTATACTATAATTCAAAGTCGTACATAACGAGAATGCGAGGAATTTATATGAAAATCAATGTTAAGATGTTACATGTTAGCATATTTGAACATATATTGATTTTAGAGGTCACACAAATGGTTATTATGTCCTAGATTTAAGGATTTTTATGATAAATTTATTTATCAGTAGTAAAATTTTTGTGACTTATCGGAATGAAGTGTCCCAAAAACTTGTAAATTGTGAACAAAAATATAATAATTAACGAACCGCAGTACAATAAACAAAATTACTATATGAAAACATTTCAAACTTAAAATAACTTTGTTCTTTAAACACCAATGGTAAAAAAAAAAAGTATTTTTGTGCATGGTCAATTTAACACCAACATATTTATAATAATACGGTTTAGTTACAGTTTTTGCAATATTCTGACTAACTGGTAATAATTGTAAGATATTATTCCCATTTTGTTATAATAATTATAATGTAATATTCTGAATTGGTGATATTTTACTAAATGAATTACGTGATGTTGATATAGTATATCCGCTCTGTTGTTAGTTATAATGTATTTCCATGTAGTTTAATTTAACCAGAATGCATTAAAATTGTATTCAGTAGCCTATGTTTACGGAGTGCTTAATTTTGCTTGATTTGCTTAGAGTTTTTTCAAACGAACAATTTTATTAATAAACCAACTGTTGCTGTTTAGTTATCTAAATTACTGTAAACAGCTTTATTATGAATTATAATTCGGTATTCTCAATTTGTATAACATTCTACATTACTACGTGTTCAGCTATGTTCCTTCTGTCTATTTTCTTGTGAAATAGCGTGTAATTCCAACCAATTTCGTGGTGCTAAATCGTTGTGTATTACCAGAATGCATGGAAATCATGTTATAGAAAACTAGTTCCATGTTAGTACATTACAAGTGATTTCAGTTTTTGTTGTTTAATAATATTGTATATCAAGTGCTTCATTTTACCGCTGTTTGTTTACCCTGAGTAAATAAATAGCAATTAATTACACAAGAGTTTGTTAATTAAATAGTTTTCTCATTTACCCCATCATCAACTTCAGCAACGTGAGTAGGCTACATATTTGCTTGCTTACTCCACACATAGATAATATTTTCTCGTTAACCGTAATATCATCATCTGTAACGACGTCTTCACCGCCACACTCGCTCTCATAATACAAACTATAAATAACATAATAGCATTAGAATAATTTTCAAGGCCACTTCTGGTGGTGTTTCACTTTTACCACAAACTGTAAAATCAGATATTTAGTTGAAACTAATTGTAAAGTTCGTAGGTTAAAATAAATTTGTGTTTTCGTGTCATCAGTCAGCAGTATGTGTATGCGTTATGTACAAGATAATTTACATTAACTCATAACTTAAATACTTGTTCCAATTCGAAATATACAAATGTTATAGTTGACAATACAAAACTATGTTTTCATTTAACATCACTCTCGCTGCAATATATTAAATAGTTTCTTTTGAAAATTTTCCTTGGTTTGGTATATCATCTGATTCTGCAGGGAGATATTTAGCAGAGATCGATGCCTCGTGCTTGAAGAAAAAAAAATACAAATTTCAAGGAAGTAATCTGGTAGCCTTCTGAAACCTACAATTTATTACGTTTGTCGGTAAACATATATTTTCACCGCACGCATGTGTCTGCTGTACAGCGACGGACTTGAAAAATATTATCTGAAGAAGAGCGCTCAGAGGAGTGTAACTGATACAACAGCCCAAGTGTTGTCGCCTCAAGTTACCACTGATAATACTGCCTCGGTCCTGTGCCGCCACTCTCTACTGGCAACACTGTGTGCCCCAACCGTCATCCTCCGTCTGCCTCCCAGCGTGCACGTGTAGACATATTGGCGCTATTTAGTACTGCTGCGGTTTTGGAGACGCCCACGCTGCCTGGCGGAATTCCCGCGCCAGTCGTGCTGCAGGATCAGTCTTAAGAGATCGTGATTGTGTATGATTGCATACTTGTATGTATGTAAGAACGAATGCAGACATGCTTGCAATGAAGTATGTATGTAATTAGTGAGGTACGGTATGTAGGCTATACATTTATGTATGCAAGTGTGTACGTCACCATTAACATCCTTGAAACTGTAGACCGAATTTCATCATGAACAAAAAGTTGTTTCTGGCATATTTCGAGACTTCCTAACCTATTATAACCAAATTTTATGTTGAAACAGTTCATCAGCGAAATTTTGAATTTTTTTTAACTGTTGAATGTTGTCGGTTCTCTATTTTGTAAGTTAGCATACCAAGAATAAATAAATACATTTCCTTGTCATATTTTGAGAAATACCTGACCGATTTAAACTAAATTACACAATTTGGCAAGTACTTATCAGCGTCTTGAATTTAGCAAAACTATCTGTTCTAGCTCTCTAATTTTGTAGGATAGCCCAACATAACGAAATGGAAGTTTTGTGTTGCATTTCGAGAAGTACTAAAGCTGTTTTAATCAAATTTAATATCTGTATAGTTCATCATTCCAGCTGTAAAAAAAGTCTGGTTTATTGTAGTAGATACACCATTTCGGCTAATAGCACGACATGAATAAATACATATTTTATGTCATATGAGAGTTACGAGTCCCTTATCTAATTTGATAGTTTATCAGTCAAGCTGTAGTTTAGAAGTGTTATTGTTGTAGGTCCACCATTTTGTAAGACATGATTAAATTTAAGTCACATTTCGAGAATTTCTTCATCGATTTTAACCAAATTTTATATTTTATTTTAGGGAAAATTTTAGTGGATCTTTATTTCGGGAAATAGCGCTACATGAATAAATATTTATGCTATAGTCCGGGACCTGCTACACTATATGTATACTAACTTTTTACTTTATAGATGATCATCTAGTTATTCTTGTAAAATCTCGTTTTATACTTGCGAAATTTAGCTCTATAGTTCCATTCAACCTATATTTATGAAGTGTATTATATTTGTCGATTCTTTACCCTGCCAATGTAACGTTCTCCGTAAGAGAGCAAGCAGTAGATGCTAAGAGTTTATTATACAATACAGATTTTGTCATTTTCCTTTTCAATAAAAATGAAAGGTCTGTAGAATTAAGTGACAATAACTAGAGACCTGAAAAATTCACGTTTTCTTTTGGCCCCATCCTAGAATTCCAGCAACTGTAGGTTCGTGCCACTTTCGCAACTGGCCCGTGGCTTATTTGACACTTCCTGGAAGTCGCTAAGCCAATAGTACAGAAACAAGTAAATGCAGGCCCATATCACTGCGTCATCGAGCAGCCAGTGAGCAGATAATGTCTGCTTGAGTACACACATGTCCTTGGAGACTAGTCTACATGTCAGTGAACTCGCGAATTTTTCCTGTCTCTAACAATAACTGAACGGTGAAATAAGACGGACGTGTGACGAGAAGTTTCTCGAAGAAAACGTTTAAGATGGTCCGCTTCGAGTCTACTATCGTCCCGGACTATCCAGAGGATTAGGCGAGAACCGAACTACAGTAGCTGAGAGTTCCTGGATTATTTCGTCTTCCTATCAACGGTTGGTGACATACACCTCACTTATAAGCAGTTTGCAGTAAGGACGTAATTTTGACGTCTGCGTAGAAGTATTGATGAATGCATCGTCAATTTAGCTTGAATTTTAGTTCGGTCTAGTTCATAGTAAACTCTCGTGATTTATTCGTACTTAATGCTGACGAAGAAAGAACTGATTTAACTGTTGTTCTCCGCTGATAGAAATCTAGTTTCCGTGACTTATATAACCAGAACTTCCATTGATTATTTTCAGAGAGCTTATGAACATTTACAGAATTTTATAAAAGATTTTGTTTTATGTTTTTATGTAATTTTGGAATTGCTGTAAGTGTTAGTTTTTTAGCCAACTGCAGCTAAACCGTTTGGTGTCTATAATTCTATATTTATTTTTAACAATTAGATTATCTCTTTAATTGATTCAAAGTCACCATAATCCCGTTATAAAAAAATTTTGTTTCATAGATATGTCTACACTATTTCACATTTAAAATAAATCTCATTTCAGTTAAATATTAGTATGCAAGCCTTTCATTTCTAATGTAATTTGCTTTACTATTGAGCAACTTTACCTCTGCTACTTGTTACATTATATTTAGAGATACTGGAAAATCGCGAAAAAGTTTAAAATAGTCTCCAATAAACTGTATTACATTAACCGTGACACGTGAGAACAGTTTTGGGACAAATCACACACGCAGTGCGACCAAGCTGTGCAGTTCTAACTGGGCCTGTTGTAGAGAGAATAAACGATAGCCAATGTTCATACGAAACATTCAGTGTTGTATACATCACGTTGGAGCCTAGCAAACAGTCAACTTTTCCCGCGATTTTCCAGTGTCTCTAATTATAGTACAAAACTCCGTTACACATAACCATAAAAAAAAACCCTCCGGCCGACTGCAACGTCAGCTACGAAAATCAGAAACGATCACGTCGGGAACCGACCCAGGATCGTCAATTTGTTTTGAACTTCGTTAAAAAAAATAATGGTCAACACAGTGTTTTGAACATCGCACCATTCCGTGAAGATTATAGACTCTTAGGATGCACTAAACTACGCTCTTTAAAACGTCAAAAAGGTTATCTACTTTGTAAAACTACTACTATGGACGTTATTAAAAAGGTGCATTATATCCTTGACGAGAGTTATTACATGTCTACATTATTAACAAGTAAGCTCTGAGGAGTAAGCACTTTAGACATGTATGTAAACAATATTCCAAGAGTAAATACTTGTCTGTGTACTTTGCCTCAGTAACTCCGTGAATGAATAAAAAATAAAAACAGCAACTGCACGGAAAACATGAGAGTCATCAGCTTCTGAGCCAAAGCATACCCACACATGTAGACTACTTATATGTACCTAGAGTCCTGTACATTTCGTGTTGTTATTTGAAAGCTTACTGGACTCCAAGTTAATGTGTGTTCATATGACTGCTGAAGTTGGCAACTGTTATGCATCACGCCTTGAAGGGCCATTTTCAGCAAACGATAAGGACGAATGTAAGATACTCAGTACCCTTTACTGCGGACCCGGAGCTAATAAATTCATGGGGAGTGTTCGGGTGAGAGTATAAGTCAGTGAATTCAAGCCTGTCGTCAAATAATTACGTGAAACTTGCACGCATCTGCTTACATGACTTCCCGAAGACTAGGAAGCCAGCTGCATGCATCTTGAATTCTTCGTACAACACGCCTCAAATTGCGGTATTTTCTCACGACATATATTTTTTTCTTAGACAAGTAAAACGTTCTTTGTACAGACCATTCATTAACTGTTGAAAACGTTATGTTCGTGTTATTGGCTTTCGTATATGTTGAGAAATAATAAGTAGACATTTGTAAATTACTTCTTTGAGAACACCCTTGAAAATATTCAGCAAAAACATGAAAAATAAAGTGCCTCATTAATTTTCACTCTGAACAGTATGTATTATAATCTCAGCTAACCAGTTTTATTTTACCGACAATCTGTCGATCTTTTTTTCGGTCCATCCTGTAATGTATTGCGGTGATTGGATAATATTTCAGTTTACATTATTCGTGCATAAAACTTCCACCAAAGTAAATGTTTATTGAAAACTCGTGCTATATTTTATTTATACAGTTTCATTGATCACTGTCTTTAAAACTGACCGAATATATTTGCGAATAATCTTTGCTGTACTATAGTAATTCGTAAAGTGCGTTACCTAGAATGCAGCCCACCACACTATTTGTAGCACACAAGTGGGTCATATATTTCAATAAATGTTCCAAAACAGTTGATGTCATATATTATATTTTCAGATATATCATTATTTTACAAGTCTGTGTAATTTTTGCGCGCCATGCTCGTACGCAAAACCCAACTACATTTTTAACCGAGTATGTGAGAGATTTTGGTCAGCTCTTAGCATCGAGGTCTTTAGCGCCGGTGAGGGGTAACATGAGGTGAGTATGGAGCAGCGCCGGAATGAATGGGCGGGGGAAACAGGAGATCCCCGAGAAAAATCCGCCGACCAACGGCATCGTCCGGCACGATTCCCACATGCAAAAATTCGGGGACCGACCCCACTGGGAAACGAACCGGATCGCCTTGGTGGGTGGTAAATGGTCTGAACATTCGGCCACCGTGGTCTCCATATTTTAACCGAGGCGTTATTGTTAGGGAAAGGAAAATTTCACTGATTCAATGACTTCCATGGTGGAATTCACTGTCGTGTGTGTATATATATTCAAGCCCTTACCATTTGTCCACTAGCTGCTACTCATTGGAACAACAGACAGTGAACGAATACGGGGCTTGAGTATACATAGGTCAGTAGATTATAACGTGCAAGACATTGAATTCTCGAGATTTTACTGTCCCGAGTTTTCAGAGGCACGAGTACTTCGCGCATTCATCTGGCAACAGCCAAGATTTCCCAGTGCTATACGTGTACCGACTGAAGCCGAATATATCCATTGGCTTCTACCAGTACAAACGTGTAGCGTGCGATATCCCCACGACTTGTTTCCTTATTTATAACTGGCTTGCAGTCGTCAAATGTGTGTTAAAACCGCTCTCGCCTAGTTACAGAAGGAGGATTGAAGTATACGTTATTGACGTTCAACGTGACCTAGAATCAATGCGCGAAATATTCGTGCCTGTACTAATTATTGTTGCCCGTACGTGACTATCACAGCATAGAGTTTCAGGTATTGCTAGCACGTGAGTTCTGTGCTCGGCTTGCTGCAGGTGCTAACGTAAAACGTATTTATCCAAATACGACACGGCAACACGTACATGCACTGCTTCTCAGAGTTACAACCCACGAGCTAAAACATATTTTTACTGTCAGTGGCTGAGCGCGCAAACAGAGAAACTAGCCTCTGGGTGATTTAACCACCCTGCGAGCCAATAACAGTTTTCGTTTCTCTCTGGCACGTGAATGGCACGACATGAATAGCTGTTCGGTCTTTTGTTCGAAGAGCAAATATGTCGAGAGTTTCTGAAAATAAACACGGCGTAGGTTTGTGAAGCTGATCTGCAGCGAATGGCTTTCGTGCAACTTACTTATTATAACAGTTTCAATTTCACTGTTATCCTTTTTTTCACATGGTTTCAATTTTTTGAGAACATTTACATTTCAGTTGCGGTGAAATATATTTTGGCTGTGTTTTCTTAAGGTGTACGTTTTATGCACGGGTAAACTTTTGTTTTCGAACACGTGTAGTGCTCTAGTTTTCATTTACACTAAAACAACCCATGACAACGGTGAAATACTATAAATGACTATTTCACCGTAAGAAACAAAAGTCTTAAGTGTACCCTCCTCAGAACCTACTGTACAGAACACACAAGAAAATATCATATTACCAAAACAATTACTATACAATATACCAGTTTCTTTAGATTAGTTGTGCAAAAAAACGCATTATGACAATACATTTTGTAACTGAGTCAGAGGCTTAAGTGAGCCATATACTACTTTAATTGCTAATTAGTCAATGAATTAGTTACAGCTGATTGTACAATAATGACGTGGGAAGTTGGGATTGGCGTCTGGTCGACAGCTATGTCATTAGAGACTATGGAGCACGAGCGTCATAATACATGTTAAAAGTTTCAAAAAAGTTCATTGGTCTTAATTTAAATATTTTATGTTTTTGTTTGTTTTATGAATAAATCTAAAAAAATTGTAATATGTCAGCCATCTAAACGAAGATAGTGCAAGGTATAACTGAGGGTGACTAATAAGTCTTAGTCGAACAATACTACCTTCTGAAATTAAAAATAATTTTGAAAAATTTTCAATTTTGTAAATTTCCTGCAATGAACTGTGCAGCGCTGTACGGATATGTGAGTGTGATTATCAATTGTAGGAAATATGGCCCAACAGCTTCCCTGAAACATTGATTTACTGTTGAAGAAATAAATTTTTCAGTCACCTTCGCACATGTGTAGTCGCTGACGTTTTGGAACTCCAGTCTCTGATAAAATACACCTTCACTACCATAACAACAGTCTTCGGAATGTTATCAGGACTTCGCAGAATACTTACTTCTTACCATACGTAAACACGACAGACACGAGATATAATAATCATCCTTGATTCTTTGGTAAACAAATCATAGTCCTACTTTTCCGAGATACATTCTCAGTGATGCAACCTCACATACTAAACTTAAGCTGACATTTAGTTCCATTTAACGCAACCATAGGTTACAATATACAAAATATACGCTTCCATATGACTGATTTCATGCCTTTGGCAAGATCGTCGTCGGTGTCCCAAATGCATTTCTGTATTCGTCAGGGCCAAATTACGAAAGTATTGTGGCTTTGTTCTCAATGACATGTCTATTCACTAAGAATCGATATATATGTAGGCCCTACAGTTATAATGTTGTAATCTGTATTAATCATATAAATGATATTCTAATGGATGTGAAGTGTTCGGCGCACCGTCGACTTTACTTTGGCCTGCCTCCAGCTTCTTAATGACCTCCCTTCTATTTTCTTTCTGTAAAACCATTTCGGTACATTTCAACTTCGTGACACGAACACGCACGTTATCAGCTTCAATTGGTTACACCTTTAGCAGCGCTTCTAAATGCCTGCCAGATGGTGACAATGGAGGAGTCAAACAAAAACTATTTCATATATTTTACTTCCTTCCTTAAAACCTGTAATAATTTATGACACAATGCTCTCTGTACTAAAGATATACGAAATATTTTTAATCGTGATAGTTTTTTCTGTGTCTTGTCAAAGACAAAATGTGCACGTTACGATTTTAAGGACGGCACTAAAACCAATTCGCATACCAAACTGAAAAAAATTCACAGTGAAGAACGACGTTGCAAACTACTAGGTATCCTATATAAGATCACAAAATAAAATATTCTTGGGTTTTAAAATTCTTAAGTTTTTAAAATTTTTGTTTATAATTTTAGCATTTTTATTTAAATACAAATATATACATAGCAGAACTTGTGGCCTGCAGCAACGTTATTCACTGTGCATGTGTAGCCTACTATCCGAAGGAAAAAGTAGGCTTACGAGATCAACTTCCTGCCTGTGTGTCTGTGTGTTTGTGTGTGTCTGTGTACTTAGTTACCTGACTTGACTTTTATATATTTCATTAATTCCCTGTTCATATTTTCAAAATGGTGGCCATTTTAACATTTTTCGATAAAGATGTGTATCTAAGGAACCGTATTTTAGAATTTCATAAAACTTGGTACATATCAATCACTTAGTAAGTTTAATTGACTGTTTGGCATTTCATTCATGCAGTTTACGCAGTTTCAAAATGGCAGCCTTTTTTTAATTTTTAGCATATTATGACATATCTAAGGGAAACTTTACAGAATTTTACTAATCTTAGTTCACATATACCACATGTTCAGCTGACTTTACTATTGTGTATTTCAAAATATTATGTTCATGTTTTCAAAATATCAGCAATTTTTATATTTTTTTATATTTTTAGCATAGTTGAGGAAATATTTTTTACAATTTCATCAAACTTGGTACACATATGCTACATACAAAGGTGACTTTACTTTTGCGTATTTCGTTTGAAATGTGTCTGTATCATCATTATTATTATTATTGTTGTTATTATTATTATTATCAAATATTCCTAGATGTACAGTAATTTAACAATTCTAACTTTCGGGTTTAGTTCGCACCCACTTTGAGGAAAGTAGGCTTATACGTTTTGCCGGTAACTTCTTGTTTCCGTTTGGTATGTGAGTTGTATTTAGTGTCATCCTTAAAACCGTGGCAAGCCAATTCCTACTGGGACGAGACATAATACGAAAAATAGTTTTTAAAAATGTTATAAGAGCAAACCTTTAGCCAGAACTGTCTTAAATAAGAAAACAATATCTGGTATTAATATAAAAATAAAAACGTAATGAGGAAATTGCTGTCTACCGTGCCCTTAAGTGGTCTCATTGATAATTTAGCAAATTACTATAAACCGGTGTTACTCAGTGACAGCTGAGTGTGGCAATGTGCCACTCACAGTGTTTATTTGGGACCGTTTCGTGAAGACTTAACAAAAATTGTGTGGATGGAGAAACATTGTTTGTGTACACAAATAGAGCCCCTTATTTCTTAGTAAGAATTCATAAAAAAATAAACACTTTGAGTGTCACAAAGGTCTTCTTGTTGCCACAAACTTACAACTAGAAAGTAGTAATCAAAGTTCAATTTTAATTAAAAATAAAGACATTTGTCTCTTACGTCCCCTATATTGCAACGATACAAAGAATTTAGCGCAGGTAAATAGGCTAAGTATTTTTTTGAAACCAATATTTGCATGTGGAAGTTATTTAATTCCTTAAAACAACATTCAATGTACACATCCATAATATTTTGTATTTTAATAAGTTTAATAAAGTCACATTATCTCTCTCTTGCTGTAAACATTATGCAGGGACTTACTGTTTTTAAAAAAAATTGGATTAAAAGTTCTCTTATAAAATAAACACGTGTACGCAGCTCACGGACCTGAACCCAGCAACTTGCAACTCTCTGCAGGAAGGTTTTCTTTGAACGACTCTTGTAACTGGGTTGAATAGTAACACGGATACGTACTTTTGCAACGTGTTATACCGGTTTTTTTTGTAATCATATCTAAAATATCGCAGACATTAAATAAGAAGCGCTAAAGATTCTAAGGAATTGCTGACTTTATGCCTGACACTTGTTCTTATCAATATTTATACAACTTGCAGAAAATAGTTCAGGCGATGATAAGTAGTTTTTTTTTTTTTCACGTTGTTACAAGAAACTCAAAATTCTTTTAACAGAAATGCTTTTAAAAAACTCTATACTTAGAACGGTCATAAGACGTACAATTCTGTGCAGGCGTTTTACAAAATAATAAACCATTCGTTCACAAAAAAATATTTTGCTTTATTTTGTCTTTTTTTCATAACAAAATTGGTGACAATTTGGTAGCAAAAATTTAAAAAAATATTATATCTGTTCCAACTAAAATACTACATAGAATTTATCACAAAACAATGTAGGGATTCTTTGATATGAACATCATGTTGCTTTGAAAAAAATGTTTTCAAAATCACTGTAAAACTACCGGCCGTGTCTTTCACAAAGATCTATGAATATCGCGTTTCTCTCCGTTATAGGTCGTTCAGGATAAAGTGAGCACATGTTTTTTATTTGTTGTACACTGTCCACTGTTTTTTGTCTACATCCATCTTTTCTCATATTTTATTTGTATCTGTCTTTTATAACTGGGTGTTGTCAAAATTTGATTGAATTTTATTTTTATAATTCTTGCTTTTATATATATATATATATATATATATATATATATATATATATATATATATAAAATTGACGGAACTCTTTTGGAATTGATTTCTTCTTTTGTGTGTGTGTTTTATCTCTGTTTTTTGTGTTTTTTGTACTTTTGTCATTCAACACAAGTTTGGTCAACAAAACATGAACAGTGGCGTCTGTCCACAAACCAATACATTTTAACTGAAAATTTAACCATTGAAAAATATATCTAGCCGTTACTGCATGTGAATTAACACATACAATAGTTACTTACTACTTGCATGGTTGGCAACGAATCAACCCAATGTTGTTCCATTTATTTTCGTATTTAAATGCAACACTACTGAAAAAAATCAATAGAAATCGACATATTTGAATTGTATGTAACTAACAAACATTTTCTTATCAAACTACCTAATTCAGAATTTATCTTACACGAGCAAACATCAAGTGATGTGTCCAGAGAGGTTATATATTTCACGTCGTTAGCCGTTACGTACGGTAAGATACTAATTGTCTGAAAATAGAACTTTAGCAGGGTTATTTTGTGTGCTCACTTTATCACGAACCACATATACCTGCTTCAGACTTTATTAAATGCGGCAGGTTTCAATGAAAGTGTCGCATATCGCGTACAGTTGGGTTTCCATGCACTGTTCTTGCCACGTCTTGACTCCAGCTTGTCGACGTTACACCTTCATTCAGTGTCGCGTTTCGCACTTTGGCAGCAGCAACTCCGTGTGGCTCAACTTGCAAGATCTGTTTACGAGGAACGCGAGGTGACTTGCCCAAGGTGCAGGTTACACTTACGAGAATTAACCGTCGTCGCTGCCAAAGCACACTCGAGGCCGAGTAAAATATATCGTCGCTACACGCTGAGTTGCAACTCAAGTATTAATACTGCTCTGCTTCTCCTTCCCGTCTACGAAATCCCATGTTGTCACAATTACGTCTGCCGCACGTCATAACTGAGTATTCGCTGTTAGAAAAAATTTCCGTGAAATTACTGAAAAGTGCAGGCAAAACATTATCCAGAAATCTTCGTGAAACAACGGACACTCAGTTTTGCTTGGTTACGGAATCCTCCGTAAAATTACAGACAATCCATATTCCTCACAAAAAAAGTGGATTTCTGTAAATTACTGGTACTCCACTTTCCATAAATAAGAATTTAATATATGTTCTTGAGATCTTTTGACGTGTCATTTAGTAACCAGAAAATTTTTTCGAACTTGCCAGACGACCTTTTTCAGGCAGACGCCCTAACCAATGTACCATAGCGTCAGTACAAGCAGTAAGCGAGTTCCATGCATAGTAAGCGACCAACGTTATGTGAGAGACAACTTTTGTTTTTGACATCCTGATTTTACGGAATTTTATTACTATCATTATCAGAAAAAAGTATTTACTCTATAGAAATAAATATCTTTAAATGTGCATAACCGCTGGCGCGAAACGCAGAGAAGAGGTGCAATTTGTTTTACAGCTGTGATAAGTTCCATTTTGTGACATGTGTGGCTGTCCATTGCAGAATAGGCGAAGTGAGGAGAACAGAAGATGAGTGAGGCCTCCTCGGAAAACTTCAGTCACAGGGCTGTTCGGTTCTTTGCCCAGGTGCGTCTCTTTTCTTAGTTCGCGGCAAAGTCTGGGACAACCAGGAAGCAGCGCTTTGCTTCCATTTTCTTAGCTTGTCTTCCCTTAGTTTCGCACCAGTGTGCATGTACATTAACTCTTAAGAGTCATAGTGATCATTAATACCAGCATTTTTTTTTACAGAAGTAAAAAAAATATGCGGTCAAACATCCGTAAACTGAAAATACGGACAAACTTTTGTAAACAAAAAATTACGGAACAACTTCCGTATAGTAACAGTACTTTTCTGTAAATAGTTCCGTGAATTTACGGAAATGTTCAACATTGTGGTTCTGAATGACTGATAACGTTCTAGAACTTTAATATCACAAGTTCTCTGCGTATTCATGAGCATTAAATTAAAAGAATACATGGAAAGACATTTATTTGGCTTTTCTCACGTTACAATGCCTTGATAATAGATAACGGATTAAGAAGAAAGATATTTTTAACAATTTATGTTTTGAAACAAGACATTCAGGGATTACGTTGTACGGAAAAAATGAATTTTAAAAAAACTGGTGGTTGTGTTTCTTCGGCTTCGTGTTAAAATCAATAATGGCACAATTAAGATTAAGTATGCCTTAATATTTACTATTATTTTCTACTAACGTTGAAATAATTTGAAAAAATTTCTCCTCTGTAGATCGTTATAATTACTACAAATGTGTTAACCTTATATTTGTTATTTTTTTTAATAATTATATGAGAATATCTTCAACAAGTTCTCAAAATATTTTCGAGTAGTAAATTATAACCTTTAACCCTTTCCTAAACCATAGAGTTTGCAATTTTCTATCCTTATATAATTTATATTGCAGTCTCTAAACGTTACAGATTGTTTAATAAAGAACATTATCATTTTACAGTTCTGCAAAATTGAAAGTATATGCATTTTCTGAAAAGTAGATAAACATGTTACAAAAATTAAGGGAACCACTGTTCATACTAGATCAAACATTTCATAATTTTAGTACTGGGCTTTTATATATCTGTAATAACGATTATACTGTGGAAAATAACTATAACATAGAAAACATTTAATGTGAATAAACCTTGAATTTATCTGAGTTAGTAACGTTACAGAAAATAAGACTTTATTGTATTGCACTTCAAATTATATGTCCACATTTGGAATTTCAAAAAATTAAATCAAATAAATATAATATATCAATTAACCTACTAAGTATTGCTTATATTAAAAAATGGCATCTCGCCTATCAATCATCCAATATTGGTTCGTAATCCGCGTTACTTTGGCTATATATATATATATATATATATATATATATATATATATATATATATATATATATATAT